>MSJI02000048.1:0-22845 GCA_001931905.2 Cladosporium sp. IMV 00045
TCCGGCAATCTTCAACAGTTCACTCCTCGTGTTGTGTTTACCCGAGCACACGCCGCACTTGATATCATTACTGGAGTTCCTTTGTTCGTGGCATTGTTGCGGCTATAGCACAAGTATATGGTTTCAGCCGCTCAAACGTGTTGCAGAATGCCCCGGATGCTCCAGACAGAGGATGGCCCACTGCAGCTTCATGCCTGAGCCAAGTGGCCAGAGACCCTACCTGTATTTTCAGGTAACTCTTGCTTAACCAGTTCACTACTATCGCTGTGCATTCACGCTTTTTGTACTACTTTGCTCTTTAGACTCGACCAGAACCGTTGTCCTTGTCCGGCTCGGAGAACCAGTCGTTGATCCATCTTTTCAAGCACCATGGTCTCTGACGTTAGACGTCCATCACGATGATTGGCACTCGCTCAACAAGGTAGTTCCACGAACGCTGTATCAATAACCTGAGGCCGGAACTTGATCTATTTCCAGGCTGTATTGACACTTGTGGGCACCAGTTCGCCACACGAGCAGTTTGAAATATCGTCAAAGCAGATGTACTTGTGAGCTCGCTTGGTGCAAAGACTGATTGGTGGTCACTTTCTATCGCAAAAAGTTTCGATTGCGGTAACTAGTCAGTCTCGTTCAACAACAGTCATATGGAACGCGAATCGGAAGCTTATGTGTTGCATGTCGATCTTGTGACACTCCTGCCCAATCTTCTAAGTCGAACGGCGCAGGAAAGAACAGCTCTAAGGGATGCAGGTTCTGTAACGGTTTGTGTGAAGGTGGATGTTTCATGTGCCGCTGATGTTAGCCTGGGCGCTTAGCCTGGGCGCTTAATATGAGCGCTTAGTGAGGAGGCAAGACATATATAGATAATGAGGATGACCGTGCCAGAGGGCAAGAGGGACACGCACAGACAGGACAGACAACACGCAATGCATACTTGACTTCTGACCATGTTCACTTGAATTGACTCTCTGCATTCACTCTAACAACATCCACTCTGACACCTAATCTCCCTGATCGGAGAGATCGTCTTGTCCTGCTGCCGATTCCATCGCCGGCGGGCTGCTGCGCATCTCGCTCACCGTTCGCTGGCGAGTCTGGTGAATGATCTCCTTTCGGGGCACCTTCGCGATGTTGCCGGGTGTGGCCCCTTGCAGTTGGCGCATTTCGCCACGTGATGCTCACACGGTCCTGATCTCTTACTACAGATTTCGGCGGTGCATCCGTGCTTGCTCCCTTCGTGTTCTCCTGCACACACAAAGCACCTTGCGTCTTCGGTACACTGGCCGAAGTGGTCTCGACCACAGCAGCGCATGCACATCCCACCTTCTCCTCTTTCCCAGAATCTCTCTACCTCGTGGCGTCTGCCGCCAAAGCTCAGCCCCTTCGCTAGGATCACATCCGCGGCCTTCTTGTTCTTCACGGTCAGAACCAATGTCGACCTCTTGATGCTCCCGCTGTCGAAGCGCTCGGCCAGCGTGTCCCCTTTGATCCACCTCGGCGCGTAGGGCAGCTGTTCACCTGTCATCAGTTCGATCTCCTCTCGAGCTACATCTAGTCCTCCTTCTGTCAGGTAGCGGTCCAGCGCGACGCCGTGCACCCACAGCTTGAGCCATTTTTCTGTCTTTCCAATAAATGCAACGTCACGGTCCAGCTTCTTCACAGCAGCCATCACGGCCGGTGCATAGTTGAGTAACTCGTCTGCACATGCGTTCTCGCTGACCACGCCTGTCAAGTTGCCCTTGTCAGTGTATCCCATCTTGATCAGTCTTACCGTCACATGGGCTCTCGCGTGAGCAAGAGCTTTGTTCACTTCAAACATGATGTCTCTAGGGTCGCAGTTGTGCGACTGTACGTTTCTGACGAAAAGGATGCGTCGCTGGTCACGAGGGTGTTTCTTCAACCTTTTCTTACCGCTCGTGACCGTGGTCCAGCCATTTTTGCTCCCGATTCCGTAATATTGGCCCAGCTGGGTTGCATCACTTGCGCCGATTGTGGTCGTGTTTGTCTGCTTTCCTGCGCTGTACCTCTCAGGAAAGCTCTGTTTTCTGGCGGTCGTTGGGTCCCACTTGTCTCCTGCCTTGGTTTCTGCAGCACTGCCATCACCGTGTTCATGAGTTGCATGAGTTGCAGTTGCCCTTCCTTGATTTCTTCCATCTCTGCTCGAAGAGATTGCACTTCTTCCGAGCAGCCGGCGAAGACACCGAGCCTCGTGGGGGCCTGTAGAGCTTTCGCGATGGCACTCTCGATCACTTGTAGGAAAGTGTCATCGTGTCCGCTGAGGGCCGAACCTATGTCTGTCTTCCGCTTCTTCGGGCTCACTGGCCCTGTGGTATGCGCCTGCTGATCCATCCAACTCTGCCCTTCGATTCCCCTAAATTCCTGTGTGGAGAATTGAAACTGGCTTCCGATTGGCCCGGAGGCTTCCCCGCACGTTTCAGACCCTTGGACGTCACCATCAGCTGTCCCTCCGCCACCTTTACTGAGGGGTGACATGCCCGCCAGCAAGGCGCTGGAGATCTTGACAGGGTGCACTTGATCTGCTCGCTCTGCGCTTTCGAATGGTATAAACAACGACCCTGTCCGTGACAAAGTCGAAAAGAAGTTTTTCCACGCTGAAGCATTGCTTCAGCGCGTCTTTCGACCTCTGCCTGCATCTTCGCCATTGCATCATCAAAAAGCTTGGAGAAGTGTGTTTGTACTTCTTTCAGGCCTTCACGCATCTCCTCTCGGAGCCTGTTCGCTTCTTCTGATGATGCGTCCGTGGCTTTTGGAGAAATCAGCCTTGTCCAGATCTTTCCTGCAATCTTCTCGAAAGCATCCGCGAACTCGTCATCGGAGAGATACAGAACGGCATCAGTGTCGGCCTTCCGTTTCTTGGGGCTGCTTTGGAGCAGTGGACGCAGCGTTACCATGTGCTTCTCAATCCCGTTCGCGTTGGCATTCTGTTCGTCAAGCCTCCCGATTGGGGACAGGTGGTATTCAGCGGGGCTTCCGATTGGCTCGGTAGCTTCCGCGCTGTTGGTCGTGAAGACATCACTTCCTGCGGGATCTGCGACGCGTTTGCGGCGTGATGGCATAGCCGCCAGCGAGGCGCTGGTGTTGGCAAGTACGTCCACTTATGCGGCTTGATCTGCGCTTCAAATTGATACTGATAGTGACCCTGTCCTTGACAAAGTCGAAAGGAGTGAAGTAACGCCTATTCCGGAAGTCCTTCAACACCGAGACCCTTATTGTGATTCTGACGGCACCCTTGCTTTTCTGAAGGCATCCACTAGCAAGACGCCAGCATCGTACTCGGTAGCTTCCATATACAGATGCTGCCTACACATTGCCAATTTCCATAAACTCTCACCCTCCACTTTCTGCTCTGAAGTCGCCAATCACCGAGCTTATGGCTTGTCGTTAGCAATCACGGCTTGTCATTGACACCGCTTTCCTCCACATTTTCCTGAGACTAGCTGGCCCGATTACCTTGAAGCCGAGAAGCATCCCATTATGAGCTTCCTGTATTAGCGCCACGATAGCTGCAGTCCTCATGGCTGACGCTTCCGCACTGACGTGCTTCACAATTTTTCCCCGCATCGGCGGCGACGCCGACCGGCTTTCTCCACTACTGCCAATCTCCACGAACAACCAATCGTGTGCGCTCTTAACATTGGAGATCAGTATTTGTAGCAATCATTCCCTAACCAGTTCACGAAGCAGCGATTGGCTAGCGAAACATCGACTTGATGGGCGCATAGGGACATTGACCTCTAAGTCTTTACAACGTTTCCTATGTGTGATCTGATTATTGTCTCAGGTCTCCGACTCGGGTGATATAGCTTCAGGATCCCGGAAGCTGGAACGGCAGGAGCAATAGCTAGATGTCTTGAATGCAGTATAGATTTCATATTACTGCCGGCATCGGTCTAGTGCATGATTAAACACAGTCTAAGCGCACGTAGTGCATTCAGCCGTTGTGACATGCCGCTCAAAGAAGCGACCAATCAACGACAGCCTGCAAAAATGGCGCGCGAACGAGCGCCGCGATATCACAAGCTCTCGAGTGAAGGGGTAAGCTGTATTCTGGTTGAAGGAATTAATGAGATGATTCCGATCACATACCGACGGGCTATACGTTAGCACAATCACACAGATTCGACCAAGCGGGTATCCCCCGCATGCTAACAGCCCATCCATTCGTTTGAGCACTTGAAACTTTCCTGAGCCCAGTCCAGGCTAAGACCTGGAAAAGAGGAATATCTCTACTAACAAGCAATGATCAGCCGCTGGTGGTAGAGCTGATCCCACTATGACCGTGATCGTAGTTCGCAATGTATGCACTTTCTTTACGAAGCTTGGCTTTTCTCCCAGTGGCGCGCAATATGCGACACGGAAGATGGGTAGTAATTCCTTTGCACTGACCAATCTTTGACCTGTATTCACGTTGCCTTTGTTAAGGTCTCGATCACCTAGACAAGTCATTCAGCACAAACACAGACAAAAAAAAAAAACCCCCCAAGCTGTGTGGTAGCCTCTGAGAAAGCTGCAAAGTCGAAGAGGCTTTCCCGGCTGCCGCACTCTTAGTCCCGCTTCTCAACCTTGTGCGTCACGATCAAACCTACACTGGCTAAGCTTTACACGTTCTCGAAACCTTCTTGCGAACGTGCACCCCTAGTGGCTGCTAACGGCAACGACGTTGGTAGCAAGGAGCAGGGATTGTTAGTATCTGGCATTCATTATGATGCCGATAACGCTTGGTCTCTGACCTTTTAATAGAGTCACGATAGCTTTATATCTGATTCTCACTCTTCAGCCTCTGAGCCTGAGCCAATCTCGCTGTATTAAACATGGACGATATCCGCAAAAGAGTTGCTAAAGCTTGTGACAGGTGTCGGCTGAAGAAGAACAAATGCGATGGCAACCGTCCTTGCGCTAAGTGCAAGGCCACCAATGCTATTTGTGCTTTTGGGTAGATCTTTCTGTCGTCGCTCAACAAGTTCCACACTGACTTCCGGCAGGAAGAGACGTTCACGGCCCAGGAATTATCCCCAAGGGTATTATGACTTGCTCGAACGTCAGCAAGATATATTCGTAGCCAGTCTACAGAAGATGTATAGACGGCTTCAGACTGCTGGCATGTGGGAAGGTCCAACTGTGGCGGAGGTGGAAGGAGATCCTCTCGTTCACGATATCATTGCAGGGCTTGGCCTTCTCGCCAATGAGCCTAGTGACGACAATTGTGGCCGACTTGATTGCGAAGAAACTGCTGGAGACTCGACAAGTGAGCAAGCCTTCGAAACGGTAGTCCGATCACACATACGAAAGATACAGAGCCCCTCTGTCCCAAAGGCCCAAGTCGGGGAAGATGTCGCATCTTGCCCGAGCACAGCGACGTATTGCAGCACGAAGCTCGAGCAGCGATATGCGAGCCCTGCAATAGAGCAGCCCAGCGAAGACAAGACACCAAGTAGGCACTCGGTGGCAAGTACGGTCACATCACTGTGTACTGAGTCATCGGGCAATGCTTCAGCGCCACGACATAGCAGACCATCAGACAACGAAGCGCTTAGCAACAGTGCCTCATTTGGCAGTGACATGCCGAGACCTAGCAACGACCCATATCCGATGCTCAATCTCGACGTAGTCGTAAGCAGAGATGCTCAGACTTTCCCAGACTGGACAAATTGTGTCGATGACTACTACATGGTCGCGAGCGAGGACCCCGTCTTGTACCAGGCCGAGTAGACTCTGGCAAATACTCTTTACAGAGACCACTACTTTGCATAGTTATCTACTACACGCCGAGATCAACTTTAGAACACAGTTTGTGTCTGCTCACAGAGAAGTTCTTGGAAGATAAGAGGTACCGAGGCCTGGAAATATTTGATTATTCTGGGGTATTAGGGCAGTGAGAACTAGAAGGGCGATGCCGGAAGGATTTTCTTTTTTTCTTTTTTTTTTTAAAAAAAAAATAAAAATAAAAATAAAAATCATACTGTATTCAAGCTGTATAGCTTACGACACGCCAAGCTATCTTCTAGACGACTTCTCTGGCTTCCATCTGTGCTCATGCATTTATCCTTTGCCGTAAATCAGGGCCAGGAGTTCATTGGCTTGTTATAAGGCTAGTTTACCTTTACACCTGATCTAGCACGCGACAAAATGCGGGCCGTTGTTTCAACGACGAGGTCCCTTTCAGCGGCCGGGGGAAGACATTCCTATGTACGACGCTCCTCTGAGAGGTTCACGAAAGGAGTTCCACGACGCTAAGGCAAAAGGGGTGCTCCTTCATGCTGACCCTGTTTCCCGGTGATTCCATGATTTAAACCTCTGTAGCCTTGTATTTCCCCCCAGGCAGGCGAGGTGTCCATCGGTTGGAATAGCTCGGTCTCCTGATGTAGCCGTTTTACCGTGTAGGCAACACCAGTCACTCTTCCTCAGCCACATCTTCCACCAAAGAGCCAGCCCAGGCGACGATCGGAGTGTGTGTCTCCCGCGACCGCCAGATGCTGTAACCCGAGCACCATTGCCGGGATGTGTCCTCTGCTTCCAGCTCCCACTTATCCTTGCATCGTAGAAGGAGGGGTCGGCAGAGTCCAGACACATTTGGAGTAGAGACGCGATGTTCCCTGCGCGGTTTCGGTCCGGACGTCCAAAGTAGACCGACCGACTGGGAGATTCCGCTTCCTTTCGACACAGGCTCCAGCGTCTGTCTTCCACTACTCGGTAGGGGTACCAGTTCTCTCGGATCGGCTCCCGAGCCAATCACGAGCGACCGCGGCCACCTTTGCAAGCCGATTTCCGCAGACGAGCGGTCTGAATAGGTTGATTGTTCAGTAACGGCGCCGGTCCGAACCTTGCCATCGTGGGTCATCACACGTCAATGTGTCACGGGCGGGTGTCAGGACGTAGGTGTAGATACACAGATATGATTCACTACGGCCAACCTACAGACAGGTTTTATGACTAGGACGTAGCTCGAAGAGCTACAAGTGAGGTTCAGAGCGGGATTCTCAGGTGAAGCCAACGCTCGGCTTACCTGCTATTCTACAGTCCCGAACATGATAAGCATGCCACGGGCCTGGCCCGTGACATTGCCCTCCTTCTAGGTGAGTGACTCCTGGCACTTCGAACACTTACGGCATCGTCTGCGGGCGTGGCTTGTCGGGGTATCGACGATGAAAGTTGCGTACCATGCCAGGAACGTCTTCCGGAATGACCAAGCCGGTTCGGTGGTCGGTACATCATAGCAACACTTGACTATATAGCGGAGGCGAGGCTTCCCCCCTCGGCCGCAGCGGTCGTGAACGAATCTACAATCTTTTCAACTTCAAATTGCTCGAGGCCGTTAACCTCGACGGGTGGCGGTAGCGCTTGTCGTTGTCCAGTGTGTGGATCAGTGGCAGCAGGGACTAAGAGGTTGACGTGGAAGACAGGATGGGATCTTCATTGATGGCGGGAGCTCCAGACGACAGGTGTATGGTCCGTTGACCGCGGCGATCTTGAAGGGGCCGACGAATTTCCAATCAAGTTTCTTCTTCGGACGGAGCGTCTTTAGGTTACGGGCTTCTAACCAGACTTCTTGACCAACGGCGAACTTCGGGGCAGTCTGGCGATGGCGGTTCGCTGCTTCTTCGTATCGATTCTTCGCCAAGGTGGTCTCAGCCTTAAGATGGTCCAGGATCTTACCAATATCGGCAGCCATAGTGGTCTGAATCTGAATTGGATTCAATAGGGATTATGAATATTCATATGAATCTGAATCTGAATTCTGATGTCTGAATATTCACTATACATTCAGATTATTCAGATTGTGCTCAGGGTCAGGGTTGGAGTTCCAGCCCTATGGGTCATGTACAGACTTTCGCAAGCACAAATCTGGGGTCCTAAAGCGTCGCAAGGCTGCCGCTTGCCGTATCAGGCAAGGCGTGCTCCCGCGATTCCAGCATGCATGCTACCACACGAACCTGAGCGCAACCGGCATTACCAAAAGCTCTTTTACTACAAGCAATGCGACTACTGTCAACCGATTCAGAACGCTGAGCAGCATCTCCGCTCTAGCCACGGCGTGCGCCTACAGCGAGTCACTGCTTCACCAATTCTCAACGCCCTGCAAAAACAGAAAGAGAAGGGCGAGTCGCTGAGTCGCACTACGCAAGAAAAGTTACTGTTCAATGTCCTGGACAAACGCCGTTTCCGCGACGCCCTGGCGCGCTTCGTCGTACGAGCAAATGTCAGTCACCGCATAGTGGAGCTTGACGAGTTTGGAGAGCTTTGCAGGGCGCTCAACCCACAATGTGCGCAAACACTTCTGAAGTCGCACACGTCCATACCACGGCAGATATATTCCAACTACGAGCGACAGCGCCGCGTTGTGGCACAGGCGCTACAGTCTTCTGCATCCCGTATCAATATTTGTATAGACAGCTGGACAAGCGGCGTCAACCACCAAGGGGAGTTCCAGTCCATCTATGCCACGTTCGTCAGCAGAGACGGTAGGCTCCAGCATGCGCTTCTCGCTATGCCTGAGCTCCACCACGGACACGCTGGCGAGCTAGTCGCCCCTCTTATCATACATACCCTCGAATCGTATGGGGTTGAGAAGCGCCCGGGCTACGTCACCGCAGACAATGCGAGTGCCAATGATACGCTCTGTCGGGCGATAGAAGGATCCTTGTCGAGAAGTCATAGTGTTGAATGGGATGCGAGACAGAATCGACTACGCTGTCTCGGTCACATCCTCAACATTGCCGTGCAAGCCTTCCTCTTCTGTCGAAACGAAGAAGCTTTAGACACGGCTACGCGGCGGGTTCTTAACTCTGGTTCAGTCATTGAGGACGCCATCGTCAGTGAGGGAGGATTCGCGAGTCACGGGCCCCTGAATAAGGTCTATCGGCTGGCTATCGCGGTCCGAAACATGGCTTTGCATAAAGAATTCAAAGATCTTGCGGGGAAAGTGCTGAAGCTACCTGGTGAGACCAGGTGGAACGCCTGGTACACCCTTCTTGCTGATGCAATAGAATGTCGCGACGCTATTGCTAGGATCATAGATCGCCACGTCCAGCTGGAAGCTTTCAAACTAAGCCGTGACGAGTGGCAGACCCTCCAAGACGCATCGGGTTTCCTTTAACCGTTCCACCAAGTTACGATGTTGAGCCAGGGCGATCAAGCCACTTTCGATAGCTGTTAGGTGCAGATCGACTTCCTTATTAAGCACTACGAAGACAGCGAACGCAAATTCACTTCAAAAGCAGCACTGCTGGCTGCAGTTAATACTAGTTGGATCGCATTCAATAAGTACTATAAGCTGTCAGATGATGTACCAGTACACGCGGCCGCTGTATTGCTCCACCCTGGCTATCGGAAAGCGTACATGGACAAAGTTTGGAAGAAGCGCTGGATCAAGCCCGGCATCGAGAGAGCGAAAAGGCTTTTCGAAACCCGTTACCGACAGTGTGTAACAAACCCTTCCGCTCCTGAGTCAGCGGAGCAGGACGGGGCTCGCACGGCGTGGGACATCCATCGTCACAGACTGTTGCAATCACTTACATCCCAAAGCCAAGACGAGTTTACCGCCTTCGTCAATGCCACCCCTACGAAGATTGCAGGGAGTCCCATCGAATGGTGGAGCCAGCCTGATCAGAAAGCCGCTTACCCACAGCTGTGGCAAATGGCGATCGATTGCTTAAGTGCGATGCTAATGAGCGCTGCTAGTGAGTTAAGTTTCAGCGGAATGAGGAGGACAATCACCTGGTCACGTAGTTAGCTAGGCGGGCGAGTCATTGAAGAGGGAGAATGCTTAAAGGACTGGCAGCGCCGTGGCTATGCTTGCCAGATTGACGATGGGTACAGTTCAGATAGCTCCGATGACGAAGGTGTGCCCGGGCCTATTGCAGAATGAGTCCAAATGGACAAACCGCTGAAATCCCAGCGACTTCACTCACATTCACTTCTGCCAAGACTTGCCAAGCAATGACGTCTTAAATAAAACCTGAATACTGAATAATGGGTACCTGAATTGAATTGAATCTGAATACGAGTTTCTGAATCTGAATATTCATATTCAGACCACTATGCAAGTCGGACCTATTCGACCACAGCTGCGACAAGATCATCATCTACGTTCGAACACGGGATGAAGCAGATGAGCTCGCTAGTAATCTCTCATGCGAGAGTTACACGTCACAGAGCGGCGATCCACAAGTGAAGAAGAACATCCTCGAACGCTGGACCCAAAATGCAAGTTAACCATTCATAGTTGCGACGACCGCCCTTACTAAAGGATTCGATTATCCGCATGTGCGTCTAGTCGTCAATGTGAACGAGCCAGAATCGCTAGTGCTCTTCGCGTAGGAGTCTGGGCGAGCAGGTCGCGATGGCGCAAAAGCATATTCACTCGTCCTGCTTCTATTAACTTGGGAACTACAGCTTTGTCATAACGAAGATAGAGAAGCAGCTAAAAACCTACGACACGATATTAGTCTTCGCAACCAAAGGGAAAAGTAAGCAGTGCATCGATACTTGAGGGGAGAGCAGTGTTACCGGATGTCGCTAACTAAGCACCTTGACATTGCTAGACACCGACGTTAGTATATGACAGAGGATGTCACATGCGACTTCTGCCTATCAAGTCATATAGAGCCCATCTTATTACTAGAGAGAGCACTAAAGCCAAAACACTATACTAGGCTCGACGCTATATAGAGAGAGAAGCTATAGGCACATAACGAACTCGCACGGTACAGAGAGCATCTATTCGCAGTTCGTGGTACATGCCTTCTCTATCGAGCGTGCGACGAGCCGTGGGACCACATGTTTAGCCAATGCAGCTAGCGACACAAGTTGTTCGATCAACGCAATAGGACCAGACGAAAACATGAAGCGGCGGGCAAGACATGGTTCAAACCTTTTACTGCTTGTTTCTAGTATTGCAACCCATAGTCTGTCTGCCAACGAGCGGATATTGGGGACGAAAAGCAATCTAAACACTGCAGCGACAAAGATATAGTGCTTCCACTGTGCTACGGGATTTTCGTGAGTATATATGGCTCTTTATGGATATAAGAACAATTTGGGCGATCTTTTCCAAGTATCGATACATTCTTTGATTGGTTGGGTGAGGAAACAGTTTTCGGGGGCAGCAGTGCCATTTAAGCAGTGAGAGTGGCAGCTGTAGCGCTCTAACAATTCGAGATCTGAGGTACCGCTCGATACAACGCATAGTAAGGATGATACTATTAATCGAAAGTTACACCGCATCGAATAACTATATAGCTGAGAGCGCTATGCGCCCGGCTCCACATGTATTAGGACGACCGGGTTTCTATCGACCTCGCCTATAGGGCACCGATGTAATAAGTGTTCTCGGCTCCGCGGTAGTTTTATCGCTCTTCATTGGTTCGAGATATCAATGCACTAATAGGAAACCTAGATCAGCGCTACTAGCTGGTCCTATAGGGCCGCGGTCTAGACATCGATCTATATTAGTGTGGGGTAGTAAACTTTATAGAAAAGTCGATATGTACTTAGTAAGAAGCAATATATGAGCTATATAGGTAGTATATAACCTCAATATAAGGAAGCTGAAATCGAATTAGACTATAATATTCTACTATATAGTATGTTTTTATAATAGATATAACATCCTCGCTTTTAGGATGTATAGGTACATAATTCGGAGAGAGCTCCTAATCAGCTTAGTTAGCTTGTCGGCGCCGAGTCCGTTCGACGTCTAAGTAGTTAATTGATTGTCTAGGCGGCTAATCTACCTATACGCTTATTAGAAATCTAGGCCTCACAAACCTTTCTATGCGGCTATTACTCTATTATTCTATACTAATCGTGCGACGGTTTTATGAGTCTAATAGTTTACTACTATAACGTGCGACAATCGTATAGTTCAAATTTATAACGCGTAACACGTTAATATTAGCTATTGCATGTTCGTTACTAGCGAGCGATAGTACGATGGCTAACCTCATTTAGAGTGTTTAAACTTTCTTCTTGAAAGTTTAAGATCCTTAACTAGAGCGTAACACTACGCTATTATTAGTGGATAAGCTGTACTAAGCTTCTATCTCCTAAGAGATGATCGATAACACTATCGCATAAGATTCCGGATCCGCGCACATCGATACGATTCGTTAGCTATTATACGGCGTATCTATGCTATCTAGAGTAGTATAGCTATTGCTCTTGCATTAGTCTAGGTATGCGCCCTGCGAAACACTTGCGATTAGTAAGCAAAAGTAGCTACCTCCTAGGAGAATGCTCTCTTATAAGGTACTACCTATTTGTAATACTATGTAGGCATATTATTCTATACTCTAATCGCTTTATAGAAGACACGTTTTAATACGCTTACGCTATCATCCCTAGTCCATATCACTTCTCTACTAAGTGATATTAATTAACCGGTAATCTAGTATATCATATACGGCATTTCTCTACTTCTATAACGTAGCGCTTACTTATTTCCTATTTATCTATTTCCTTAGGCAAGAATATTAAAAAGCCCTAGCTAAGCTTCTTCTAAAGTATTACTTATTGCGCTTTAGCTCTAAAGTGATACTTTGATCTTCTACTAGTATAGTCACTATGTCGCTAATATCACAAACTACAAGTCGCACTTTAGCTTTACTAAAGCTAGTCTCTGCACACGAATACATCGATAGCATACGTAAGTAGGTACGTAAAGCCTATAACCGATACTATATAAAGAAGACTAAATGCGATAGATCTAGTCCTTATCTCTATTATAGGACTAATGATGTCATTTGCTACTTAAAGTATGCTACTCGCCTACCCCTCTATGTTAGGTAAATATTAACGACCTATTATAGAGAAGGCTAAAAGATGCGCTATAGGAACTTCCTAAAAGGCTATACTAAGATGCTCGAGAAATAGTATAGCTAGCTCGTTAGCGGTTTGCAAGAAATATATTGTCGCCTTTAGAAGGTAGACCTCTAGGAAGGCGAGCCGTTAGATAAGTCTAGTAGGCGTCTACTTACTTATAATATTCTCGCTATACTTAATTTAGTAGACCCTTAAGCGGACGGTAGCGATGCAGAGTTCATCGAGTAGCCGCGCTTAAGCCTACTGCTAGAAGAGCTAGATGCCGACGACGATAACGCGGACGACGATTAAAAAACTCCTATAGACTCTACCTAAGACCTTTTATAGCTACTACCGCACTATAATTTCTCATTCCTCGACTTTTACGACGCCCTAGCTCTAGCACAAATAAAAGGATCCATATCCTTAAGTAACGCCCTCTCACTTATAAACTCTAGCCTATACTAGCTCCTTAGCGAACCTAAACTCTAATAACCTTCTAGTATCATCCCTATACTACGCTACCATATCCTCCTAGCCCTCTCTCTATCTAAACCTATCCTCCTAGACCTCCTCTAGAACGACCTGCTCTTTACCTATAATACTACCCGCATTAAAGACCTATTATTAAGGACTAATAGTAGCTTCGATAGTACTAATAGTATAGACTAGTCCCTTTCCATACCGATATTCCTACTACCTACTACCTAACTACTAGGATTAGAGCTAGTACTAGCTCTCTACGTCGATAATACCTCTACGCTATTCTAGAAACGAGTAGCTCTCGCTTCTTACCGCCCTTCCCTATGCCACAACTAGCTAGTTAATAGGATTAATTTTGATAGTAGTGATTTCATAGGCGATTTTCATTAGTTGAGTCCGTAGGGTACGACGCCTATTCATTTTGCTAGGGGTAGGAGATTAGACTCTTTGTCGTAATAAAGTAGGACTAAAGAGTAGATGGTTATAATAGGGGTGATAGCCTATAGCAGGAAGTTAACTAAGGGGTAGGCTTCTTAGGTATAAACGATATGGAACGAGTTCTAGTAGTACTTAGAGAATGGTTTCTAAATACTAGCTTCGTTACTTAGGTTAAGCACGAGGCTCTTATAAACGTAAGATAACTCCTAAACCTATATACTAAGGAGACTCGTAGAATAATCATTCTAATCACTCGTGATTCTAGTAAGTGCTACTAGTTACGTGCGTGACCTACCTCACGATCACGTGTAGTGCCTAATTACTGTGACGTGTATGAGCTGCACAATATGTGTGTGATAACAGGTCGGCTGAGCGCTCGGAAGGCTCGGCTGACCGCTCGGGATGCCAAGACTTTCGGGTGCACCCGCAAGGCTTAGCTTAACTCTTGAGCACTCAGCTAAGGTTTACTTATCATCCTTTCGGTATACTTTCCTATTTATCTCTATCTAACTTGTTGGCGGAACCAGTTCTCGATGGAAGTCGATAAACCAAACCAAAATCCGGTTATAGGGCTAGAGCTCCCTTAATACCAGAATGAAGAGATACTCTAGCATTACAAGCCAGTTCCCTAATACCTCTCCGTGCCTACACCAGTAAGCGGGGAACCAGCTGAAGTAAGAGCATATAACTGGTTTTCGAACCTATTACATAACTAATTATCAATCTAGACACCAAACCTAACGCTCCTCTATCACTCACGAACTGCAAACTTTCATACATCTGAAATCGAGTATACACTACAACTACCACAGTATCCAAAAACATCACCTAACGGGTTTTCTTACTGCGTTAATGTCGAGGGTATTAATCTCTCGAAGCACTAGCATCGTATCTTCCACAAACATATGCAATTCTTTCTAAACGTAAGAGATACAAATGAAACCGGTTACCTAACTACTCTCATATCCCGTTAGCTAACTAAGCGCTAGATTCAATATGCTCACAAGCGTAGTAATCCACCTAACAAAGCAACATCGCTATACTTACGGTAAGGGTTTCGACACCCTGCTTATAAACACGTTTCCTAACTAGTTACTAGACATTGCCGTGGCGACCGATACCAATGGAAATGTGGTGGTATCAAGTTCTGTACTTATATGCCACGCCATACTGCTACTCAAACTCACACTTCAGTTTCATTATCATTTTGGGAGCAACTCGACCAAACCAGACCTCTTTTTGATCCCTTAGAACCAGGTCTAAATGCTTCAAATGCTATAGCGTAAGCAAAGACTAACTGGTTTCGAAACATGAACTCTAACTAGTTACAGTATATGGCAGGCGACTACTGAACGCTTTTAGTAGCGTATTGCGTGTCCGAACCAGATGCCCTCATGTGAACCATGCTAGGGATGGAGTACCCACGAAGTAAGTTCTAAAGCTAGATAAGTAACCTGATGTCTAATTCGTTACAGGACCTCGACGGAAACCACTCTGCCTATATCAAATGTGCTAACTAGGTAGACGGGTCTATGCATTATCTCAAATTCTACTCTCAAGGGCACCAGATCTCACTTGAGGTTCTCGAACGCCTCTTTACTGAAGACCGACCAGAATAGCCAAATTAGCCTAGTGCTACTTGCGCTATGTACGAAGCACCTCTAACCAGAATGAAAACCTGTCGTATATTTAGATTTCAATCTCGATATTAATCATTAGTTACTAACTAGTTAGGTCTTATACATCCAACTCCTTTACCGTTTATTACTGCCTCTTGTTCAGTTTTATTCGATATCTTTATCCTAGAAGACCTTTCTACGAATCCTTATATCCTTTTTACATCAAAAGGTGTCTATAAGCACTTACCACCAATCCCTAACAAGTTACCCATCGACTTAGCGAACGAGGTCTGGGAACTAGTTCAGAGGATTGAAGATAAGTCGCTTACTACTAGTATATCTCATATTAGCTAAGTTGCTATACTAGTTATCTAACTCGTTACTAGGTAAATTCCTTGCTAGTGCCTAGCTGGATCGATATCTTCAAGAAAGAGGAGTTCGGAGCCTTCCAGAGCTGCATATTGCATTCGTTAATAAGAGTCGTATCCGAGCAATGATCCTTCAAAACCGGTTAACTAACTTCCCCCAAGGTAGTGATCTTGGGGGGTTAGACTTCCTGTTTGACCAAGAACATCAGAACCCCGATACAGTAAGCTAGTTTCTCCTACGCAGTTATGATACTAGTTAGATAACAAGTTAGGCATACATCCAAGGGGTTTGGAACGACTAGTTTGGGCTCATGGTGATCTGTCTACATAAGCCACAAGCAAACATGTTTTTCGAACAAGATACATTCGAAGTTGATATGAGCTTCCAGCGTCTTAGGCGAAAAGACATTAAAGAAGTCACCTTTGCTGGGTTTATGGGGAGAGAAGGTCGAGGTATGTTTCATAACCTGTTATACATCCAGATTTCTAACTAGTTATAGTACGGACTTTTGCACGAGCATTTATATCTGGAGAAGATCACCAGACATACCAACAGATGTTCTCTCGCGTGTTTACTATTATCGAAAGGCTCTCTGGCCAGCCGGTTTTATGGCGACATATACACCACGAGGGCATCGTTGCAGCTGTTTCTGATATGGGTGGTGGTCAAATCAAAGGTAAAAAGGAATTGAAACGTGTTTTAAGACCAGTTATATAACATGTTACAGGCCTCGGGTGCTACCTTCAATCAATCGACCCTCTACGGAGAGACTTCCAATGGCATTTGATCAATTGCTTGGTTATCTGTCGTATCCATTTGAAAAGAACAGTTCAGCAACTAGTTGGAGAGAACTTCTCTAAAACTGGTCCCGGTGGTCATATGATGGCTATCATGCAAGCACAAAGCGCTTCAGCATATAGGCAAATTCTCTACCATGTGTTCTACTGTACGTTATACACAACATAGTTCTTTAACAAGTTGACTAACTAGTTAACAGATCACGGCTTTGCAGACTGGGCAAACCATAAGTCATATCCAATTATTGCAGCTGGGCTGAATCAACACTGTTCTGGGATACCAAACGACATTTTCGAACGAGTTCGCAACCATATAAATGCTGTTGAAGTTAGCCATAACAAGGCTTATCAAGGTGGAACAAACCTTGAACTCTTACCAGCGATTGAGAAGTACGTTTTACTACCAGATATATAACCATTCCTTCTAACTGGTTTTAGAACCCGAACGATCGACTTCCGAGACTGTGACGAGCATACTATTTATAATAAAGTATCACATTCGAAGCGATGACCGTAGTGCAGGAATGGTTAGACGACTTGTTAGAGATATGGGTATCGAACGTAAGTCGAACATAACACCTTTTCTAACATAGTTCTCTAACTAGATATTAGAGCGAAAACGACAAAAAAGAGTTAATCCTACTTCAGACTCGAACGAGTTACAAACCCCGTTCCCTACGAATAACGATTTCGATAATTTCCATCCAAACGGTCGACGTACTCCTTCGAGAGTTAGCTCTCGAACCTCGTTAGAGTCACGCTCAAGGTCACGTCGAAGTAGGAGTGGCTCTATGGGACCTCCAAGGAGAGCAACTTCAAGGTACCTAATCTGCCTAATGAGTTCTATGACATAGTTCACTAACAAGTTAGTGTTACGCCATCTGAGAGTATTAGTAATGTGGGATATCAGCTAAACCTCCCTACTCCTCAACGACAAGAACAAGTAGCTTAACAGCCTAACCAGGTAGATAACTTAGTTGAGCTACGAGAGAGAGTTACTCTACTAAGAGAGCAAGCTGAGTACGAAGAGAGGATAGCTAGAGCACATAGGCATATGCAGAGATAGTAGAGAACTGGTTAAAGATCAAGCTTTCTACTTAATAACTAGTTTCAGAAACCAGTTAATTATAAGCTAGGATACCTAGAATATTCTACTACTCTTCTAGTTTAATAAGTTCTTCTAATTAGTTTCGTAAACTAGTTAGAAATAGGAGAGTAAGAAAGCTCTACTAATTTATTAGAAGCTTTTGTAGTATCTAACTAGTTATGAAAACTAGAAACTAGTTAGTAACTTAATAGTTAGCTTATTAAGTATATTTAGCTTTAGTAATAAAAATGGTATTTTGGTATTATAAGACGTAAAGTCTATATAAGAAAACGCTAAATACGTAAAAGACTATATATAACTTAGAGTAGTATTAGTTACGCTTAGTAGCTATATATATATATCTTATACTTTATAAGCTTTTCAGAGTCATATAATAACCAGTTAAAGGACTGTGTTTTGAAACTAGAATCGAAAGCAAACTTCTTTCCCATTCCATAACTAAGCTAAACAGAAACTGGTTTTGAAACCAGTTTTACCCAGGGTATCTCATTGACTTTTTCTAAAGTCAAAACAAACCAGAGCGCCTCAAACCAGTTAGAACACTACGTTTTCTTACTCTTCTTCTTAGGCAGGAAAGCCTTTGCATCACAGAAGACATCAGCATGAAGGCAATCCTTAGATTTGAAGCAGGACTCTGTAACTAGTTAGACGACTGTGTCTCAAAACTGTGTTTGATGAATACTTACTAGCCTTCTTGTTAGCCTTCTTGCAGGAAGAGCAAGGCACCTGGGCACCAGACTTTGCCCTGAGGATGAGCTCTTTGACTTGGTTGTGGGCGACCTGTAACTAGTTAGAAGACTGTGCTTTTGAACATGTGAGAAAAAACATACATGTCCTTTAGCACCAGTAGGGACATTGGGACGTTCATCATCTTCATTGTCCTCCTCAGAGACCCTATAACCAGTTAGCTAACTGTGTTCCAAAACCCAGTTAGATAACTTACTCATCCTCTTCGGCATCTGAATCCTGCCACTCTTGATGAGTGTTGTTCATGGCAGTGTAGAATTCTGTAACTAGTTAGAAACCTGTGTTCCAAAACAGGGTGAAAAACCTTACCCTCAGCCTTGCTGTACTCTCCACCAGAAGTCCTGCCACCCTGAGTGCTGTTAGAGGCAGTCATGTTCATTTTCGCGTGCTGTAACCAGTTAGCAGACTGTGTTGCAAGACTAGTGGGGAAAACCCACATTTCCAAACTTGAGATGCTTGCGCAAAGCAGCAGGGGAACCCAGCACCTCTCCACAGAGCTCATCAGTGAACTCATACTGTTCTCCCCTGTAACCAGTTAGATGACTGCATGTCAAAACCCAGTTCTGAAACATGATACATGCCCTGTAGCCTTAGCAGCATGGTACTGCAGATCATCCTGGTCAACAAGTTGGCACCTGGGGGCACGGCACAGAACTTCTCTAGCAAATAAGGACACCTGTAACCAGTTAGCTGACTGTGTTTGGAAAACCAGTTTCAAAACATGTTACCTCATTCTGCTCATTCACATCAGCCAACTCTAATCCTTTGATTTTGATTCCAGCCTTGACCATAGCAATGTACCACCTATAACTGGTTAGAAGACTGTGTTCCTGAGCCTGGTTAGGAAACTCACCTGTATGGCTGGCAGTTGTCATGAAGAGACACATTGGGCTCAATCTTGGGTGCCATTATTTGTGAGCAACTGGTTGGTGGAACTGGTTTGGAGAGGCCAATATCGAGATCACTGAAGATATCGTCAGAGCGTAACCGGTTGCGCCAACTGGTTAGGGGACTTACCTTGAAGCTTGGTTGAGGATCTGGGAAAGGTTTCTCCGAAGGCTCAGCCGAGCTTTGAGAGCTCAGCCGACCTTTTGCCGAGCCGAGCGGTCAGCCGAGCCTCCCGAGCGCTCAGCCGAGCTGCTTCCACTACTTAGACGTCTGCAGCCAATCCTGGGGGCAGCGTTTCGCGGTCTGTAACATTATGCTCTTGCTTATTTTTAAGCCTTCTTATAGAAATTATATACACGGCGATGAGTACTAGGTTTATCCTTCACGTTAACTAAGAATCTCCTATCTACTAATAAAACGTTGCCTCTCAATAGCTATTTTATATATCGATAAAGATTGCTTCGTCCGGCTAAACGTAATGTTTTTATTATGGATCCGGTAGAGCATTCTAAATTGCCTCGACATTAGGGCCGCTAAGCTCCGACTAGAAAAGTTAAAGCCGAAGATATAACGATAATTATCTAATAGGCTAGAAAGCATATCTCGGCGGGTAATATAGATTAGAGAAATTTTCATTACGTTAAATAACTATAAAGAAAAGAATGTATATACTGCGACCGTTAACGTACTAGCGTAGATAACGCTAGGCATACTAGGTAATACTATACGAGTACTAAGAAAGGAACTACTTCTCTAACGAGTATAACTTAGTAGACGGTTAGCTATAGAGTGCCCTTAGATAGCGGATTAGAGAACCTTATCTAAATAAAGATCTTCTACAGGCTATCTTTCCGGGCCTCGAACTTCTTATACATAGTTTCTATGTCCTCGAGTCTATATCTATAGCTAACTATCTTTAAGGGATCGATCTCACCTAATTAGATCTTCTTAAGAAGGTCTTCCTAGTACCTACGATAGAAACGTTAGTAAGTTTTGCGCTTCCTCGAAGGCAGTTAGGCGCTAAGCGACTCACATATATACTAGCGCCTAGCTATTCCTAAAGAATCTAATACCCCGCTCTATAATGCTTCCGATATTAAAGTTATTATAGGAGCCTACGTAGACGCCTATCACCCTATACTAGCCGAAGGATTTTACTGCCTTTATTATCTCGTTAATAATGTTACTAGTGTCGGTCGCGATGCTAGCGGCTAGCTTCTTCTTCTAAGCCGAGGTCTTAGGATACTCGCTAGCGGCATATTCGAGAGCGACGTTAAGACTACTATTAATACTATTTCCTTTAGTTATCTTACGGAGCTTAGTAGGGACGTCTTCGTAGATAGAGAAGTTAAGTGTTCTAAAGAATTATAGCGTTAGCTAAGGCTATACGGGCTAGAAGAACCACTTACTCTACCTTAGGGACTTTTAACTTAACGTAGTCTAGGCGCCAATTATTGTCGATCATAATAACCCGGGATACACCTTATATAAAAGAATAGTCGGCGCATATTTAACCGATAGGACCTAGTTGCAAAAGTCAGACAAACCGCAAGCGTAGAACATAGTGGGTTTTATTTACCTACTCCCTAGATACCTACGATATTACCCTTCTTTACGCTAGTATCTACGACATAGTAGTATAAAGTTACAAGTATATCTAATAAGTATAAGCCTAGATACCGGTTAGCTTTAATATCGTCTATATCTTAACTCTAAAAATTAGCGCGTTACCTACCCTTCTCGTCTAGTATGTCGTCTAGTAATAGAAGTAGATTAACGTCGCTATATAGTACTCTTATATATTCCGCCTACCCTCTAGTAAAGCCTCCCGTAAAGTGCGAGTATCCGAACATACTAGCTATCTATTCGCTATATATACCCCTTATAGTCTCATTCGAGTATGTTTTCTTATACTAACTCGATAGTTTCTTATTATAGTAATAGTAGTTACTATAAGTAATCTGAAAGCTCGTAACGACTCTATCTCCTACCTTAAACCCTCTAGGATTGTTTTTCGCATTTTCGCTAATCTCCTCTACTACGCCGTAGAACTTATAGCCGAGGATGTCGCTAGACTAGCATTAGACGATCGAGCTATATAGGAGGTGTAGATCGCTACCGCAAATAGTAGTACTAGTAACCCGAACGATAATATCTCTTTTATTACTATCGAATAGGACCGGTTTAGCGGTTTCGATAAGTTAGATATTATTCTTAGAGTTCTAGACTAAAGCCTTTATTATTTCTATAGAATGTCTATAGCTTTTACGGTCCTTACTAGGGTTACTTACGTCTTATACTATGGTTGCATTACCGGCTTAGGCGCTTACGTATAGGTCGGATAAACTAGACGTTATAGTTATACTATAGATAATAGATACTAAATTGGCGATTGCAAGTAGTAGAATTAAATAGGTCGTAGGAGGTAAAGAAGGAGTAGAGGAAGATAAGATAGAGCCGGATTTATAATACTAAGAAGAATAATACGTTAGCGTATTCTCGTTATGGCCCTAATAACATCTAAGCGATACTACTTACGTCGAACGAAAAAATAAACGCCTACGCGTCTAAATGACATCTAAATGATACTACTTCCCCCTTACTTAGGTCTAGCGGGGAGCAACGCTAATACGTCTCAATAACATGCAAATAATACTGCTTTACCTTTACTACTTTAGGAAATGTACCCTCTTTCGAATACTAATATAGTAATAAGGTAATATTATACGTAGGAGGGTCTATCTCCGTTATAGAGTTGCCTAGTCGATAACGGACTTCTGTATCGATCCGGTAGAGTATATAGTTTCCAATGCGGCCTATATAGAACGAGAGACTTCGATATACTACTCGAGTAGAAACCTCTTCTATTTATAGTACGCTACCTACGTAATAGCGGACTCTAACTCCTAAGCTATATAAGCCGTTCTATACCTAACCCTCTACGCCGCGTAGGTCGCCTCCGCTACCGCTATTAAAAAGGCTTAGTAGATACAAGTCCCCGAGAACATCGCTATCATCGATACCTCTACGCGACTCCTCTACTTCTAACGTATACTAGGAGCGAAATACGCTAGTATCGATATCGCTATTAATAAAGCCTTTACGGCCGTAGCGTTTAGACTACTAACGTATAGTTATAAATAGCAAGTCTCAACTAGAGGGCCGTTGTTCGGTATAAATAATAGTAATAGGGGCAAGTTTATAACTATTAGAGGCGGACTACTAATCGAGATTAATAGGTAACTCGTTAGAGCTATTAGCTATAGTATAGGTACTCTCGAAGAGGATCGATAAGTAGCGTAAGCGGGGGTAGATGCTATACCGAAACACGTAGAGAAGCAAAATAGATAATAGGCAGATCGATAGAATAATCTAGGTATAGTTTAGCTAGTAGTAAATATAAACATATCGATATTACTATACCTCTTCTTTCTATCCGCAAGGTAGCTTATTCTAGTTCCTAGAAGGTATTATATATATTTCAAAGTTCTAGATACTAATACTTTAAAGTAATCGACCTTTAAAATAATCGACCTTTAAAATAATCGACCCTATATATCGCAGGCCGAGGCACTTT
>MSJI02000049.1:0-20848 GCA_001931905.2 Cladosporium sp. IMV 00045
AGCGTGGAGCATGTGCAGAAGCGTGAAGGCCGCCGGTCGATCGTTAGGGTGCCACGAGGCGGGCAAAGGCAAAAGGCAATTGATTAAGGGCGCTGTATAGGGAGCGTGCGCTGTGAAGCACGGCATTATATGTGAAGAGTATTAAGGACATTATTTTTTAGGTGAGGGTGGGCCGCCCGAGGCTGGCGTCAGCAGCACCAAGAGAGAGTGCGAGAGTGCGAGAGTGCGCGCTCACCCAAAGCCGGCAACTCTAATGACATGAAAGGGTGCAGTGAAGTAAGGAAGGACTCTGGTGACTATAGCTACCCAAGTTAGCATTAGCAAGCTCTAGGCAAGCCAGGACGGCGGATTCATTATTGCAGGCATTGCAGGGAAGCAAGCCCGGGCGAACCTTTTCTTCACGAACATCGCTCGCAGCAGAAGGAGCCGCATGCACATCGGATATATGCAGGCATCCATTATTCATGCGTGCATCACAGATCCAGAGCAAGCATGTAAGCAAGGTTGGGCGCACGCCTAGCCTCGGAATTTCGCTCTGCACCCATTGATCCTTCAGAGAAACTCTCGACTCCATTAATTAAAAGCCATTAATGGTCGCCTGCCTGCCTGACTCTCGTCCGGCCCTTCAGCCCGGCTTGGACATCATCAATCGTCGCCGCCGAACAAGAACCTAGATCTCCCAGACCCTGCCGGCCGAGCTAAGTGACTTTTGCCTTTACCACCAGCATCATCGCCAGCTTGGGTCTTCTCTCGCAAGCGCCCTTGTCGCCGGCAAATCGAAGTGGCCGTCTGGACTTGAATCGTTTGCTGTTGTTTCGCCTGTCCCGCTGTCCGTAGCTGTCGAAGGCCACGATTCCAGCGGTTCAAGGGCGGCCTGGCTTCTTGGGACGAACCAACGCTCCCAAATATCACAGCCAGCCATCATTCAAATGCCGTCTGGTAGCAGACCTGCACATACACACAATCTAAATGGTCCATTCAGAAGATTTCACATTGCCCCTCGTAAAGGTGGTGAGTGGGCTCGGGACATGGCAGCATCATCCACACTGCCCGGCGTGAGCCAGGCAGGTGAAACTCTCTGCCGTAAGAGCCGTCTCATCGCTATGGATTTAGTTGTGTAAGGAAAGGAAAGAGGAGGACTGGGCGGCGAGCGGCGAGTGAAAACACTTTCACACCTCGGCTCGGTGGTGAGCGGTGCTTCCCGCTGCAACGACCCGTCCCTACCTCCCGCCGCTTTCTAAGAAAAGTCGCTCTGGACATCAAACTCCACCCCTCATTCGCTGACATATCTTGAAGCCGTTCGAACTTCGACCTCTGGCTCTGCTGAAACACACCCACGCTCACACGCTCTCGTTCGGATCTTGCCATTTCGTACTGCTCGTACGGTATTGCGTGTCCCCCAAACCTAGCTCGTGGCTCTGAGACATGCGCTTAGCACGTGCCTACCGGTAGTACGGATCCTGCACTTCATCTCTTGCGACAGCCTTTCCGCGCGAAAAGCCTTCTCCGACATCATTTGATCCTTCGGCCAAGCAGCCATGGGTTCCAGATATGGCACCATCATCATGGGCCCTGCCGGCGCCGGCAAGACTACATTCTGCTCCAGTCTCATTCAGCACTTGAAGAACAACCGCCGTTCATGCTTCTACGTCAATCTTGACCCCGCCGCCGAAGAATTCGCATTCGAGCCCGATGTCGACATCAAAGACCTTATCACTCTCGAGGATGTCATGGAGGAACTGCATCTGGGCCCGAACGGTGGGCTGATCTACTGCTTCGAGTTTTTGATGGAGAACCTGGACTTCTTGACCGACCCGCTTGAGGAGGTCTCGGACGAGTACTTGATCATCATCGACATGCCTGGACAAATCGAACTCTACAGCCATGTACCCGTTGTACCAAATCTCTTGAAAGCGCTCACGCGCGGCAGCTTGAACATCAGCATGTGTGCCGCCTACCTCCTCGAAAGTACTTTCATCGTCGACCGCGCAAAGTTCTTCTCTGGCACACTGAGTGCCATGAGCGCCATGCTTATGCTCGAACTGCCACACGTGAATATCCTCAGCAAAATGGACCTGGTCAAAGGCCAAGTCGCAAGAAGGGATCTCAAGCGCTTCATCGAGGCAGACATTGGATTATTACAAGATGCACCTGAAAGCGGGTTGATGTACGACCACAAGGAGAAGTTCGACGCCGGCATACAAGAGGATGTGACGAGTGGGAAAAACTACGCCAACCTGAACCGCGCTGTTGGTCACTTGATCGACGAGTTCAGTCTGGTTTCTTTCCTCAAATTGGATGCACAGGACGAAGATAGCATTGGCGCTGTGCTCAGCTACATCGATGACGCTATTCAGTTCCACGAGTCACAAGAGCCAAAGGAGCCTAACGATGAGATCGCCGAAGAGGAGATGGACGGAATGGGCTGAGCGATGTCGTTGGGAGTGCCCAATTATTCTCGCGGAATGTTCCAAGCAACGGCACCACAACTGAAGAGCGAAACAGGCGCCAAACTAACACATGTATCACCTCAAGTGTGTTGGGGGTGACCATACTGTGTGATCGAATCCTGTCAGACTGGAACAGTGGCGGTTTCCAGACGTCGGACGCTGCAGCACAAGAAAGCACGGGCTGTCCTACCTGCTGTCACCCTATCTGGACCTTCTCCTTGTACACTCCAAGGAAAAGGACTCACCAATGCAGCAGCAACAAAGTTTGACCAAGCCGCTGGTGGTCTTTGCATACATATCCATAGTTCAATGATGATCAGGCTACGAGCCACGAAGAGATACCCAATATAAAATAAAAAAAAATTCAGCAGAGTGACTTATCCGACCTGTCTCACTTTCGGGAATTTTCATCGTAGTGGATCGAGCAGCTGGCAGTTTGTGGAACCTCGACCTGTTCTATGGGTGCAAGGCAAATGGACGCCAGAGATGGGGATACTGTTGAATCACTGGGCGTCACATATTGCTGGAAGGACTTACACAGATGAGCGCATGTTGCAACAAGTGTAGTACGAATCTAAGCTGAAAAGCTGACCAACCAACCATCGCCAACACCTTGCGGTAATCCTTCTCAATGGCGTTCCCACGAGAGTATCATCTTCACCTCAGTGCTACCGCCGCCAAAGCTGACAACTCAGGGGTAAGCGTCAACCTTCAGCAGCAGTTGCCCTCAGTACCGAAACCTCTACGACGAAGGCTTCGTAATCCCACACCGATCCAAGCACGACTTCGGCCCCCAATTCGACCCAGTGCCGACATCCGGGATCTTACCTTTCACTTCTTCGCTTGCGAGGTCTTGGCCCAGAGCCGCGTTCACCAGCTCGAATGGGAAGTCGTTCGTGAAAATCGAGCCGATGTTGACGGTGCCGGGGTCTTCGCTGTCGAGCGCCGAGACGAGTTGGGAGTTTTCGCAGCCTGATGAAAAGGAACGTTCTTGTCAGCATTGGAACTTCTTTGCACCTTTTCGCTTGTTTCCGTCGCACAAGTCCCCTGCCGGAAACAAGATCCCAGTCGCACGACGCTTGGCGATGCAGACACGCAGCGCCAAAAATCAAGAAAGTCCAACAAAAACTCACCAGTATTCATCATCATATGAATCGAGGCCTGCGGAAAAATCGTCGCCTGGCCCGGCTGAAGGTGCTCCGTGACTAGCCGCGCCCCGTTCTCCTCGTACATGTACGTCGTGGTGTTGCCGTGGATCGCCACGACGTAGTTCGTCGCCCGCGGGTGGTAGTGCATGGGCAGCATGGAGCACGGGCCCAGGTTGAGCATCGCCACTGTCGAAACACACACGGTCAGAAATCCATAAGTACTGCGGACAAGTCGCTCGGAAATCGAGCATGTCCGGTCTGCTCTGCACTTACTCGTCATGCCGTTGCCTTTGGCCGCTGGGAAGGTGGCGGAGTTCATGTTCACGACGCCGCCGGGGGAGAAGTTGTAGAAGGGCTGTTGGATGTTGAAGTCGAAGAACCAGTCTTCGTCGCTTTTGAGGAGGGCGAGGCGGTCTAGCTGGCTGTTCGCGGTGATTAATTGCGAGATCAACTCGGGGTCGCGGGTTTTGTCGACTGCGTTTGCGTGTTGGAGAAACGCTGCGAGCGTGAGGCCCGTGGCCAGAGCCGTGGTGCGGAACATGATTGCTTCGATTGGTTGTGTAGCGGTGTTTGTTCAAACAAGTGGGAAGATCCTGGATCGTAGTAGTCGTGCCTGTGCGTGGTAACGAAGAATCGAAGTCTGGGGTTCAGGTACGACGATGTCGTCGTAACAAGTAATCTTCCAATCCGATACGGGCGAGAGAAGGATCAGGAATGTGTGTTGAGACGCAGGCAAATGAACTTTGTGCTTGTGGTCGACCCAGATTGCTGGGGACTGGAAGCCCTATTTTATATCAATCGCGAGCTCGCACGAAACCCACGATTCCGACTTTCACACCACCACCCCGAACTCGTGGTCCAGCCATCGCAACACTCACCGTGTTTGGATCTAAGTCCAATCGAGCCATTGCACTTTTGCTTCCAGCCAGAGCAAATGAGCGCCCGCCCTTCCATCTCCGGACTTCTGGGGGCGCAGGATGCGTGCTTTCTGTTCCTGGATTGGAGGCATGGGAGATCTGGGCTGTTTCTTTGGCGAGAAGGATCGTGAGAGGGTCGCATTTGTGCGAGGCTATGTCGACATTCGGCTGGGGCGGGGGCCTTTGCGTGGTAGGCCGGATGTCTGGATGGGGGCAATGCCTGCAGTTTGTGGGAATTGTCGTTCACTGGGATACCATAGATCGGCCGAAGGATCTTGTTCACTTTGGTCAGATGGCCACGTTACGGCGGACCCAGAACCCAGGCTGTGAGTGATCCTTCACGACTCTAGCTTCGATCCCGTACCGAGATCTGGCACGCCTGTCAGCGTGGCAAATCGTGGGCGTTGGGGTTATTGAAGGATGCGATATTTGATTCTACGCATCGTTGATAGACATTCTTTGGGGAAGCCTTTTCGGATTGACGGCGAGGCCGATATGTCCGGGCAAATCACCAACATATGTGGTGGCTTGCGAAGGCACGTTTCGAAAGAAATGCCAGCACAGCTGAGGCGTTTCGTTGAAGCCGCTGATGGAAGAGGCTCAAGAGCGGTCGTGATGATCTGGGTTGAATTCGTTACTTGATGGCATTCTTCTTGCTTGGGGGCGTGACCATGAGAATTTGTGTGGCAGCCAGTGGAGAGCGGAATATCATTGCCTCTGTATTCGCTGCCTTGATGCCTAATTGCACAGAACGGTCACATTTCAGCAAAGTCCCGTATGCTGTAGGTAGTATTCCGAGGCGTCAACCAACCCCCTAGCCACGCAGTCTTCGAATGTCGACCGGATTTAACAGCCGGCGGCAAGGAGTAATTCGCCCCCAAATCCCTTGAGTGAGGAGTGAAGCAAGCAAGCAAGTAAGATTGTCCCAACATCCACTGCTCGACCTCGTGGACAAAGACCGACGTTACACACAACACGCCACGGCTGCCCAGGTCTATGAGGCTGAACATGACCTTGCGTTGGCTGCAGACGCCTCCCCAACGTCCAGGCTGGTTCTTAGCCTCCCTCCCTAATGCAACCTCACTCCTTCTTTCACTAGGCGTCGATTCCTTCGCTTTGTTGTTGCGAGAAATGATGAAAGACGTTGGTGTTGGTGATGTTGAACTGAGTGGTTGAGTATTCGCAAGGTTTCGTGTGACCCGAGCTAACCCGTGGAGTGCCAAAGCGACTCACGCTGCAAGTCGATGGAATACACGTCAAAGCAGGAACACTCGTTTCCATGCGACCTAGCCCGCCAATGGATGGCAGTGCTATTTTACGCAGGTCCTTGGCTGTTCATATCTATTATGTTGTTGCGCTGAAGTCTGCAGTGAACGACAGAGTGGGTTCTATCATTCAAAATCGTAACCCCAACCCTTACCCTAAAGCTTCGACAGCTTCTGGCAGCGCGCGATGGGAAGCGATCACCTCCAGTTTCAGTCGAGCCTCCTCCGTCGCCTGCTCCTCTACATAACGACATGCTTCATGCAGCACGTCTTCTCAACCATAGCATGCAGCAACGGGTAATGCACTCCATGTACTCGAGAAGTGGGGTGGCGGAGCATTACTTCTATCGGTAAATGCAGGGGTCGAGATGAAACTCGGAAGGCGATTACAGCATGCTAAATGGCGTCGACCCCTGCTTTTCTGAGCGGTCTTCAGGCAAAATCGCAAATGAACGCGCTTTTCGGCCTATAACAGGTCAATGGTCCTATGTTGGCCATGCTAGCTTCTTTCTTTAGCTTACGTTCCGACCCTGCGATATAGCCGCAGAACACTGCCTTGGCAGTCACAGGAAGGTCATATAAGAGATGAAGCGACGCGAACCCCCTCCGAATGGGAGTATAGTGTCTTCGCCTTGACCACTCCCAATCATGGTCGCCGCACTTGGCCCAACAATACTGACGATTTTCGCTCTCGTGGCCAACACGGCTCTAGCAGCTCTGCGCCCTGCTTGTCAGAACAATGTCACCACTCATTGCGAATACGATTATGTCGTTGTCGGCGCAGGCGCATCGGGACTAACAGTCGCAAACAGACTCTCTGAAGACCCGGAGATCAGCGTTTTGGTCATCGAGGCTGGCGATTTCGACCAGAATGAAGACTTCGTAACGATCCCTGGCCTCGCGGGAGGGGCAGTCGGAACCAAGTATGACTGGAACATCTCGTACGCTGCGAACCCGTCGCTCAACGGGCGAGATGTTCCCATTCCGCTCGGAAAGGTTGTCGGAGGGTCGACCAAGCTCAACCGCATGGTATTCGATCGAGGCTCAAAGTCCGATTACGACCGATGGGTAACGCTTGGAAATGAGGGTTGGGGTTGGGAATCTCTTCTCCCGTACTTCATCAAGGTACGCATCTGCTTTTGCAATCGAATGCAGCACTCAAACTCCGTGGCTAACTGTCGCAGAACGAAAACTTCACGCCTCCGGTCGAGGCGATTGCTAAAGAGTACAACATTACCTATGACCTCGAGTATCACGGCGAAGAAGGATACATGCACTCCACATATGCCCCATTTTTCTGGCCTACTAGCAGTATGTTCTCTCCAAGCTCTCGTAGACTATATGCTGACAACACCCACAGAGAATATGGTGGAAGCTACGAAGGAGCTTGGAATTACCATCTCGTACGACCAAGCTAGCGGCGATGCGATTGGCGGTTACTACTGCCCTCATAACCAAGATCCGGTCACCCAGACGAGATCGTCTGCTCAGGAAGCATACTATGAAACTGTCAAGCATCGTTCCAATCTCGATATCATCACCGGTCGCCGAGTCACACGTCTTGTGACATTTGTCGAATCAGGAAGCACCCGTGTAACAGGCCTAGAGGTAAATCTGCTTTGTGGATAAGGCCTTCCTATGGAGAGAGACGCTAAGATGATACAAGTTTGCATCTTCGAGCAATGCTACCAGCCGTTCTGTTTCCGTCAGACGAGAAGCCATCCTTGCCGCTGGAACGATTCACACTCCTCAAATTCTTCAAGTCTCGGGCATCGGAGATCCACGACTTCTTACGAAGATTGGCGTGGACCCGGTCATCGACCTGCCGGCAGTAGGCTACAACTTGCACGATCACGTATTGCTGGCCACGGTCAACTCTAGTATGTCCTCATCCAATGCCCTCTATCAGCATGGGAGCGCGATTCTGATGCCTCGTAACAGTCAACGCAACTTTTGTGTCAAGCCAACTGACCAGCAACGAGACATTCGCTGCCGAAGCCAGAGCTGAATATGATCGGAACAAAACAGGCCCTTTCACAAGTCCTACCGGAGAGTTTCTCGCGTTTCTGCCTTTGTCATTCTACTCAAACGCTACCGGGCAAATCCACGGTTCGGCTCTACACCAGAATAGCTCTGACCTCCTCCCCGAAGATACACCTGCGGAGGTCAAACGAGGCTATCAGCGCGAGCTTGAAATCCTCAACGAAAGGCTGGAAGCCAATGACTCTGCCATGCTCGAGCTTCTCTGGGCCGACGGCGCGATCGTCCTTGGCCTGCAGCACCCCTACTCACGAGGCAGTATTAAGACCATTTCCGCAAACGTCTTTGATGGCGTAGTCGCTGACGCCGGCTTCCTTCGCAACCCTCTCGATGTCGCTCTCCTGGCAGAAGGTGTCCGATTCACTCGCAAACTCATGTCTACTTCAGCAATGAGCAGCCTCACGCCATTCGAAATCGTTCCTGGAGGCAACGTCACGAGCGACGCTGCTTTGGAGCAGTACATACGCTCCAGCGCAGAGACGCTTTATCATCCTGCCGGGTCGTGCCAGATGGGCGCGCGCGAAGACGGCGGTGTCGTGGATCAGGACTTGAAAGTGTATGGTGTAGAAGGTCTTCGTATCGTCGATGCTAGCGTCATGCCGCTGCTTCCTGCTTCGCATCTTATGACGACAGTGTATGCGGTTGCCGAAAAGGTCTCAATCTATCGTTCTCGATTGTTTGGGGTTCGATCGCTGACATAATTTGCAGGCGGCCGACATCATCAAGCGTGACTGGGATGCGAAATAAGTCAGGGCACATGTTACTCCCAGTCGTCAAGCATCTGTCACATGGTACCAGTAGTAGCTCGAAGCTGCTGACTTGTCTAAACCAACGGGCATGCAGCAGACTGACCAACACGGTAAAGGACGGAGCCAAAGATCGCGATGTAACCCAGATCACTAGTGAGGCTCGGTATCGATATCTGCGGTACGGCAGGAAGGTCGGCTTATAATTCGCCATCAACAGGGGCCTCAAATGGGTCGGGAATTGCAAGCATTCACTTCCGTACACAAGTCAAGAAATGAGTCAGTGAAGCCCAAGACATAAAGACCAGAGGCGAAAGGGTAGAGTGTCGTATGTCGTTGATAAAGGATTCTTTGATCCCTTGACAGTATCGTCTTTTCACACGTGTGTTTGAGGCCTATTTAAGTCATCCCAAGATGTGGTCGGACTTGACATAGGAGCAATCGGAGTGCAATGAGGAATTCGGTAAATTACTCCATAGTGAAAACAGAACAAGGTAATTAGCCTAATCGAATGATTCGACTATCTGTCCCAACGTCCTACCGCCAGTGAAGGTGTATCTCAAGCAGACAACATCAATGTAGCCTCCGACACCGCCATTGTCGCAGCTTTCATACGCTGCTACAAAGAACTCCTCGCAAGTCTGCGGGTCACCCGGCTGTGTCTGAGAGCCGGTGGCGTACTGGGCTGCTCCTTGAGGCTTATCTTTACAGCCCTCGATCCAGTTGATGTCATACTCATAATATGGTCGTTCTTGATCATGAGGTAGCTTGGAATTAAATGTGAGCCAATGTTCTGATCCTGACTCCGCGGCCATGACGGTATCTTTCCTCAGGTGCAAGGATTCTTTGAGCCAATTCGCACGTAACCAGGGTCTAACGGTAAGTGATCAGGGAAGTCGTCTATTTGGACCGGATCCCAGTCAGACAAGACTTTAAGAGCTCAAAGCAAACACTGACTATCATAGGCAACCTCCCATTGGTCACTATAGTAGGTGACGAGGAACGTTGTGAGCATGTTTGCCGAGCATGGAATAGTCTGAGGCTCGCTCTCGCCCTCCACGACCTTGCACATCACTACATCCTTCTTTGCTTCGTATAGCTCCTTCTGCAAAACGGCAAAGTAGACTTTATTTGCTGCTTGGGAGGTTTCGGAATGCCTCGAATCCAGGAGACTGCGTCGGCGGAGAGTTTTACCGACGAAAGGGGAGCGCCAGGCAGGATTGATAGGCGTCTTTGTGCCTTTCGTGACCTTGAAGCCACGGAAATCGGGCAATTTCTCACATGTGACCGCCAATCTGACTTTGCCTTCACCATAGAATTTGTTTGCATCTGCGCGAAGGATGTTGTTGATAGTCTGAGACAGGGTGGTCAATACGAGAGCTTGTAACATGTAAGCCATCTTACCTCGACTGGAAATTCATCCATCACGAACAGGACCAACTTGTCCGATTTTTCCTCATCTGGATGTTCTCCATTTGGCAAAGAGTACCGATACTTTCTGAAAAACAGCGCTTCAAGTTCGGGGGTCATGGTTGAGCAAGGTGTTGAAAGTAGCGGGTTGAGATAGGCGGCCCTAGGAATCACAGCAGATTAGTGCTCTTAAGACGGGGGATCTGATTGTTGTACCCATGCACAAGGATTGAACGGGTGATATATGGAGAACATTTAGGCAGACGACGAAACTACCAAGGTGAAGTGACGCGACTTGGAACGAGATAGTGCATGGGCAACCTAGAGGCACGTGACCACATACCAGGCGCTGACCGCACTTCGCAAGAGCCACACCCGATTATCGTGCGACCCTAGACTTCTTCCTTTGAGGATGGCGGTTCGAACCGGTATTGAGCCGTTCATTGATCACGTTGCACGACTCACAGCATGTTGCAGTTTCGATCTGACGCGCTTATCCTCCACTTGTCTAGGGTGTAACTTCTGGAAAAAGAGGCTGACACTGTACCGTGTGCTTAGTTATGCCAGCCTGTCCTGACGAAAAGCTCTACGCTGAAGACTTACAGCTCTTCAGCAACCTCGTAAGGCACATAAGGATATTCCGTGCTCACGATACCTAGTGGGCCGTCCAGAATACCAGGAAGTGTATTTGCATATACGAATGCGTTCGTGTCTGTCAAACCACCAGCCAGGGAGATACCTCCCAGAGACGAGTGAGAGTCAGAAAGTGGAAAGAGGGAATCGTTTATCGAAGCCAGGTCTTGAAACCGATCCGTTACAACAGGCAAACTTGAGATGCCCGTGAGTGAGTAAAAATGAGCTGCTGGGATGTCTTTGGTGATTCTACGTTTCTTCATGCTATGCGGGTAGACACAAGCAGTCGTTGTGCGTACACAAAGGAGGCACGAAGGCAAGTGCGCATGGGGAGCATCACCGACCGGTTACACGCCAAACACGCGCGGTTTGAAATGGGCGGCCCTTCGCTATCGTAGATAGTGTTCTGCCGCGGCTGTAGAGCTTGCGAAATCATGGCAGCGAAGCATCATTGACGCAGCAAAGGAAGGCGGAAGTCCATGTGAAGTTGAGAACTCTGGCGTTGCGACGAGAGGCGTGTGGAGGGGAAGCCAATTGTTGCAGACCACCGAGCCTCATCCTGTTACATTTGAAGTTTACATATATATTATACAATATGAACGGCCCTAGCACATACGACCATAGGTCAGTGGAAATTGGGCATCCCGTCCGAGATCCCCCATTCTCACCATCGTTCTCGATTACAGGATCCCAGCGTGTTGCCATGTACATGCTATAGGAGCCCGACTTCCGGCCAACGCCCTTTAGATCGGTACTAATCAGGCTCGGGATCCTACGAACATCGAAGGGCGAAACTGCACTCTTCAAGCCGGGACAATACATTTTGATCAAACGAACAAGAAAACTGTAGTCCGAGGTTAAAGATCCTGGAACGCATATTTACAGTTATCTAGGAACAATTGCTTGAAGGAACGTCAAGGTGTGATCTCATGAATCAATAAATATGCTATAGACGAACAACAACAGCATCCGGCCTCGCTTGCCTCTTCTGGTCTTCCATTCCTAATTCTTGGCGCTCACTTCCTGGTTCCTGGCTTGCCTCCTTATCGACTACTGATTCGTGATTATCAAAAGCTGGAGTCCCAAATTTGTCTGCACGCAGTTTCGATATTTCACTATGAAATGTAAGTGTCACAGGCAAACCTGGGATGGGTGTCAGGCTGGCCTAGACTGGCCTAGGATGTACCAGAGTATTATGTGAGACTTGCTGTTCAGATCATCGGAAACCTACTCGTAGGTTTGCAAGCAGCATGCAGCCGTCCAGTAATAAGTGCTGAAAGTCTTGGCATAGGGCTATGAGCAGCTTATGCTAAATCACGTGTCCATATATGACATTAGCGTCGAGCGCTAGCTATTGTACTGTATGTACTGTAGTCTTCTACCTTAAATCATGCTTGGATTCTGTTCGGCACTTCCCGGTTGACCTTCACTTGATTCACGCGCTTCCATGAAACATTTGGACTCGTTAGGCGCAGCGGCTTGAACGATTCCAGCTTTCAGGTCTGCTTTCCCTGCTAGCTGATAAGTCCAAAATGTGAGATTGTTGGACATCCGTCTCTTTAAGTCAAGATGCCTACGCACGGGTGCGAAGATCTGACCCACAAGTCTCGCTTCCAAGGCTTTACAAGACTCTTGGGTGTCATCGATTTGCCGTTCGAATGCCTCTCTCGGGCCCACGTTTGTGCGTCGCGAAGCACCCAACCCTTAATGTGACCGAGGCAGCGACGTATTGCTCTGAACTATAAAGAACATGTCGCCGCCAATTCGCAGCTTGAGCGCACCCCAAGGATTTCCTGGATCATCAGCTGGCCCAAGATGTTTCGCTCCACCTTGCGCGGCAAGGCGCTAATCGCCATGATCCTCTGCACTTCAGGTATCGACTTTCTCGAGTTTGGCTACGACCAAGGACTTCTTGGAGGGATTCTTTCCGGCGATCGCTTCCAGGATATGATCGGACGCCCAACTGCGACCATGGAGGGAAACCTCAGTGCTATCTACTGTCTTGGATGCGCGCTCGGCGCCGGCGTCTCGTTCGTGTTCGGAGATAAGTTGGGTCGAGTAGGGACTATATTCTGGAGCAATCTCATCGGTATGTTTGCTCAACGGGTATGGTGACACTGGCTTGCGCTAACTCGAGGAAAGTTATCGTCGGTGGAATCATCCAGACCGCATGTTATGACTACTGGCAAATGTGGGCTGCGCGGATCATTGCAGGTGTGGGCATGGGGATGTCGACCGTGGCAGTGCCCATTCTGCAGACCGAAACCCTTCCGCCCAGAAACCGAGGAGCACTTTTGGTGATCCAGTCAGGTCTGATCAACACTGGTGTCGCCATTGCTTCCTGGTTAACTTTCGCCACACTCTTCGCCAACAGTTCGGCCCAATGGCGCGTCCCGATCGCCATGCAAGTCTTTTTCTCCGGTCTGGTGATGGCTTGTTGCTTGTTCATACCCGAGACTCCGCGTTGGCTCGTCAGTCGAGGACGTATTGAGGAAGCGAGATCCGTCCTTGCACAATTGGCCGACAGTCCCAAGGACGACAGACTCGTTGACGGGCAGCTACAGGAGATCAGAAACAATGTTTTCAGCACCGCCAACGAGGGTGCCGGATGGCTGGACACCTTTCGCAATCGAACGCCCATGCGCAACTTCCATCGTGTCATCCTGGGTCTCTTTCCTTATATGGCCAACCAATGGTCCGGAGTCAACTCGATCACGTACTACCTCACATATACTCTCCAAAACTATCTCGGCTTTGATCGGAATATGTCGCTGATCCTGGCTTCGGCATGCTTCACCCAGTACGCGATCTTGTCGTTCCCGCCATATCTATATATCGACCGCATTGGCAGACGATGGACGATGATGCTTTCAAGTGCAGGATGTTGCATTTGCATGGCCGTCATTGCAGGCTTGTTGATCAACCAGACGGACACACGAGCAGCGGCTGCCGTCGCGTTCATGTTCCTGTTCCTTGATCTTTTCGCACTGGGAATTTTGCCCGTTAGCTGGAGCTACTCGAGCGAGGTGCAGCCACTCTCCACGCGAAACACTGCTAATGCCGTTGGCGTGAGTTACTCTAGTTGTATCGCGACACTTAGCGAATCCACGAAGCTAACATCTATAGGTCGCTGGACACTGGCTAAGCAATTTTGTTGTAGTCTTTAGTAAGTCCCTAAGCAATCTTGATCTTGAGAGTGTCCATACCAATACTGCTAGTCACGCCGGTGGGACTTGATAACATCCAAGGACACTATTACTGGATCTGGGCCGTCGTCTGTGCATCGTTCGTGCCTTTAGTCTATATCTTCGGCGTAGAGACGGCCGGAAGATCCTTGGTACGCATACCGTCATGACACATCCAAGTATCTCGCTAACAAGTAACAGGAAGCGGTTGATCAAACTTTCTTGGAGGAGCCACGCAAGTGCATGGGTCTTAATAGGAGAAATAGGGTCGTTTGGCGTCAGTCCAAGGAAGAAGAGGAGAGAGCTTTCCGAAGTGCCTCTCTTACAGGGGGAGAGAAGATACAGGATGTGGCGCATAATGAGCACGCATAGTCTTATTGAGAAGACATAGTGGTATTAGGCAGGTTCGGAGGACATAAGAGGAAGCGGTGTAGAGGCAGATATAGAGGGCGCCTTCGCGGACGATAGCTGAGGTATGGCAAATATTGATGCCTGGATGCACATTTACGTCTACGACAAAGACCGTGCCTCAAAGGGTGTATTCAACCCATGTGCTGCTGAGACGATCTAGGGCGAATTGCCCGTCCCCGAGCCTAGCTAGCGAATTACTAATTTAGAAGTAGGTCAAGGGCAGTGGTAAGTAAAGGACGTAACGAAACGAGCCGATGAGCATTGCCGTCATCAATACCAACCCTCATCCTTATGAAGAGTCTTCCATGGCCTCTACTCAGGTCCATTTCGCCTCGCATGAGCTCGATTATCTAATAACGCTTAGATTATGTTTTTATTTGAAAGAGCGAAAGTACATACGACCATAGGTCAGTGAAAACTGGGCATCCCGTCCGCTCTGCCATACATAAGCACTGAACCGGGCGACTAGTACTAGAGTGGGTGACCATCTGGGAATCCCGCCTGTTGTATGTTTTTGCTTTTTCGCCCGAGATTCATAAGGTATAGATATGAATACATGCATTGTGTTTATTTGAGTTACTCAGGGTCTTGTCATAATTAAACAAATCATGCAAGATCAAGTTATTACATCGCAAATTGAGGGGAGCTTCGCTTGCCTCTCGAGCCTCCTTCTAAAGCCTGGAGAAATGATTGATCGGTGAAACTATTGATCTGTTCAGACGAGCGCTGCTATTCTTGTATCGATGCATTCGCAATATCACAAACGCCTGGAAGCTCTTCTAATCCGATGATCTTCGACACCTTCGAGGTGTACGAAATGTTGGTATATCAAAACGCCAATTACAACGGAGAACAACGAGGTGATTTTTCTCATATTCATCTCACGTAGATCCTGTGTCGTTGTCCATCTACATGGACTCCACATGGACGTTTCCCGGCATACCGGCGCTTATCGAGGTCGTGGCAATCATTCAGCTGGGCTTGGTCTTTCTTGGACATTGCTCAAACGTCACGTTGTAGACTTCCAATTCGAGGCATCCTATGTGTGCCTCTACTCTCAATCATTCTTAATTATCCTTCACTGTGGTCGGGACGCATGATACACATATGCTTGGTGATGGAATCTCTTTTTCCCACGAAAGCAGTATGGACCCTGGGCTGTCTCATAGACGGACGAAGGCCAGTGTTTGACCCCAACAGGGGCGATAAGACGATGGAGTGCATGTGGCCGCTGTGTGCATGATCTGCACGTCCTTTCAGATATATCAGATATTCTGAAACCATAGTTGAGTGCAGAATATCGGCACTGAGAGATATTGTATGGTGGCGGAGCAATAATCTCAGGCTGTGCATGCGCACAAGACCAGTATGCCTCGTCGTGTCGTGTCACAGGCTAAGCCCTTACTGGGCGAGCCTTGGCCAGACTGGCCCGTCGACGGCAGGCTATGAAGATGCGCAATCTCAACATAGAAACTCTGTGCGTGACGGAGTTTCACCGAGGTACAAACACCTACATACCACCGTATGTAGTTGGTAAGCAAGCAGACGGGCGCAGCCAGCCGAGGGAGCGGCCGCATATTAAGCCACAAGCGAAGTCGCCATGCATGGTATTGATATTCTCCGTAATGGACGATCGAAAACTGCTCTGGCGCCTGCCGATCTTGCCCTAGCTTGCATACCATAGATTAGATATTGTTGCAAGGGTTGCATTGGTTGGCGGCTGTATCCTTCCGACTCTCGTATTGATGACTTTCACGCCAAGTGAACCCATGGACCTGCATGATCCTTCGACGCGGCACAGCCACGAGAGGACATCCAGTCAGTGTTCTCCATTTGTTTCTTCGACATCTGCGTTTGCGAACCAACGATGCCACCAACAGTGGACCCACTCGATGCTTTATCGTTCAGACCCATCGATCCTCACAGCCCTAATGTCCTGTTGTATAGATCCCAACCTCAGCGTTCACCACAGCCAAGCCCTTCACAACGAAAGGGTACCGTGGAAGTGGTAATCTTAGCTACCTGGCTTGGTGGCGCTTCGGCCAGTCGCATCGCCGTCTATTGTCGAGGCTACCAGGCTGCGTATCCAACAGCCTCGATACTGCTCATCCGCACCGTCTTGTCTGATATCACCGTCAAGACCTTCGCGGCTGTGCAAGGTCAACTGAAACCGGCCTGTGACTTTCTTCGATCGACCTTTCCGTCTGAGAATCCAACTGCAGAAGGTGGAGCCCTATTGCACATGTTCTCGCATGGCGGCTGTAACACCGCATTGCAGCTCAGCCGCGTATTGCGTGGCAACAACCATGAAACGTCTTTTCCCATTCCACTGCATGGCGTCATTCTCGATTGTTGTCCTGGGTCATCCGGCTTCATCAAGGCATACTCTGGCGCCGTGTACTCGCTGCCAGAAACCAGAATTCCTGGCCTCAATATCCTGGGTCGAGCGGACCTACTGCCGGTAATAGGAACCGTGTCTTTGCTGCAATCGTGGGGTTTAATCAGCTCGGTGGAGGATTTGAGGCGCGAGCTCAATGATACCAACACCTTTGGGCCTGTTCCGAGGCTTTATCTTCACTCCAAGGGAGACCGCCTTGTGGCGGCTGAGGACGTGGCTTCGCACGCAGCTGAAATCGGGATGAGAGTACCTGTAATGAGGGAGGTATGGGAGGTCGCCGAACATGTAGCCTTGCCGCTCGAAGATGCTGAGCGTTATTGGAAGGCCATAAGAACTTTTGTCGATTGTTCGTTGCGAGATAGGACGGCGAAGCTGTGAATCTCAAACGGAAATGGAGGAGGAAATCGAAGTGCAGTACCAATCAGGTGTCTCGAAAATGCTATAGAGTGATAGTCAACGAAGAGTGTCGCGAATCGACGCAAGCTCTATAACGATTTCTTCGCCTCAAAGCCATCTCGACGTTTTGAAGTAAAAGCGAAAGGGGGCTCAAAATCCCACTTGTCTGGTCATAACCTTCATGCGATAACCCAGCAGCCTTCTGTGAGCGGCCGCCTGCCCCATGGGTCATCCTTTCTCTATCTCTAGTGACTAATATACTGGAACAGCGCGCTGACATCCCTCTCCTCGACTTCTTGCTTGAGCAAATGATCCTGAATCATGCTCATCGGACCATCTTTGCCATCATTGGTGAAATGGTTCCAAGTGCTGGTGTCGCCATAAAGCATGGCCTGCGCCTTGATGAACTGCCTCCCCTCCTTGCAGCGTTTGCACTTGAAAGTATCGTGCGTGTCGCACCGTGTTTTGGAGTTGTACTGGAACAATTCTCGCAGGGAGTCAGCGCTGAAGTGACGTTCGACGTCCTCGGCACTGTCGACGACGCATGAAGACAAAGACTGTTTGTGTGACTGTCGCTGGAAGATCTTTTCCTCAATCGTGCCGGTGGCGATGAAGCGGTATACGAAACAATCTTTCTTCTGACCGTCGCGCCAGACACGAGCGAGAGCTTGCTGGTCGGCCGCAGGGTTCCAGTCGGGATCGAAGAGGACGAGTCGGTTGGCGCCGATGAGGTTGAGACCGCAACCACCAGCTTTCGACGAGAGTAAGAAGACGAACTCGTCGCCGTTGGGGTCGTTGAACTTCTCGACGAGCTTTTGGCGTTTGTTCACGTTCATGGTTCCGTCTAGACGGAGAGAGCCGTAGCGACGGTTGCGGCAGAGCTGCTCAAAAACATCAAGCGTTTGGGTGTAATTAGAAATGAGAACGATCTTGTCGTTTGTGTCTTGACGAATGCGTGCTAACATACGGTCCAGGACCGACATCTTGCCGGACCACCACGGCTTGATGTCACGATCGCGTCCTCGGGCGTCTTTGGGTACGAAGTCGTCTGGGAAGTGCTCTTCGCAACCTGGAAGGTCTTCGGGCAGATTGAGCAGATCCGGGTGGTTGCAAAGCTTCTTCAACAGGCCAATGGCCTTCAAAGGTTGACTGCCCTTGCCGCGCAGCAGTTTCTGAATCTCGGGCGAACGAATGAAGTAGTTGTATAAGTCGAGCTGGAAAGGCGCAAGGTTGCAGAAAACGACATGCTCATACTTGACCGGCAAGTACTTGGACAGAATATCGTTACTTCGCCGGATTATGAACTTGTTCACCTTCACCAGCAGCTCATTCAAACGCTCAGTTCCTTTTTGTATGTCGGCATCGCTTCCTGCAGCATCGCGACCGCGCAGAATGGGAATTTCGTACTGCTTGCGAAATTCCAACCTGGTGCCCAGGTAACCGGGATTTGCAAAGTTGAGTAATGCGAAGTATTCGGAGAGATCGTTCTGAATGGGCGTTCCGGACAAGATGACTCGTTTCCTCACATTCAGGCTGTTCAGAGCCTCAAACGTCTGACTTTCGCCGTTCTTCAACCGATGACCCTCGTCGCAAAGCATCAAGCCAATTGGCGTTCCAGCCAGTTCCTGAACGTACATTCGAAGCGTTTCGTATGAAACGATCAAGCATGGTCTGATGACTGCCCGACCTGTCGCTGAAGCCCACTGACGCATCTGCATGGTGAGTTCCTCCTTGGTTGCCTTGCCATCAACAGCGAATGGGTTGATAGCGTCCGGGCCAAGCCATTTCGTCAACTCGTTCGCCCAGTTCTTCACCAACGAGGATGGACAGGCCACGACGCATTTCTGTATGGTGCCCTTTCCAGCGTCCGGTGATTGTTTGAGAAGCGTCCACATGAGCGTAATGCATTGTAGTGTCTTTCCCAGCCCCATCTCATCTGCCATGATGCACCCTTCCGCGTTTTCATCAATTAGTCCTGTTGTACATCGATACATGAATTTGACACCTTCGACCTGATGAGGGCGAAGCATCTTCGCCAATCTTGGATCTATCACCACAGGTACCCTTGGTCGGTCTGTATCCACTTGCTTCTTGATCCCCAGAATATCCGCCAAGCTCTTGTGCATTATCGGCTCGTCGAGTTTCTTCTTTTCCTTCTGGCTTGCAGTCATTTCATCTTCTCCCCCTTCCTCAATGGCTTTTGGCTTTGGCTTGTCGTCAACAGTCGGGTCGTAAAGAACAATCGCGAACTCTCCAGCTGGATCATGCAATGGTTTCGCGACAAACACAGTGCCCGTACGCAGGCCCAGAAGAGGTGGTGGCCTGGCGGCGTTGTACGCTCCATTGTCCCTGTTCTTAAGCGGAACAGTGAAGCGCGATCTGAAAGCGGCGTCCTTGTCCTTGGGCTTGAAAACAGGATATTTGTTGACATCGCGCGTGGCTAGGGCAAGTCGGTCGTCGTTGCTGTAAGGCTTGTCGCCATCTTCTGCGCTCCCATCACCACCTGCATAATCTACTTTTCGCCTTTTGCGCGTCGGTTTTTCGGAAGTTCTAGGTGCAACATTCGCGCCAGGGCATTTGAACGGTTTGAAGAGTTGTCCTGCAGACTGTGGCGTTCCTCCATACAAGCGCGCGCGAGGCTTTGTCTGGACCGGTGTGACGTTCTCCTTTCCAATATCGACCGTCATGTCTCCAGAGCTGCGACGAGAGACAGCAATTGGCGACAAAGAGACAAAATCGTGCGATGTCGTGAGGATTGTCGCCACACCAGACACAGGTTCAGTTCGAATCCACTGGTCCAGGCAGGCACACACTCTGGGGAAGACGCGACCAGTCCCCGCTTCTTTTGCCACTCAGACGCGGTATCACGTGCGCTTCTCCAGACTACATCATCGATCGATGTCAGCAATCCCTGGCCGAAATGCACGAAGTTGAAGACATGCGCTCAACAAAATTCCAAGGGGCTCACTTTGCAGATGCAGATGATTCAGTCTTATCGGAAAGATTTGCCGTTATTGAAAGTGTCAAGCCATGACTGTAATTAATGGTATACCTTGTCCGCGTTGTTTCACAGCGCAGGTGATCTAATGATCGAGAGTAATTACATGTACTGGGGTTCTCCATTCTACATGGCCCTCATTAATTAGAAGATAAGTCAATATTAACAAAGGGATACAAGATCCGTAGACAATTTTGTCGAAAATCCAACAAGTGCGCAATCCAAACAAGCGCGCCATTTATGTATGAACCCAAGCAGGGACAACCGGGAAAAGAAAAAAAGAGAAGGGGTATCTAGATGCCAAAGATGGCGATATGGGTGTTCGGCACGCCTGGGATGCGGTCCTCAAACCACAAGCGATCGGCCTCCTGTGCATAATTGTTAGTCGTGCGAAGGCCGTGTGGGATGCGGAATTGTATGCTTACCCAGGTGATGTTGTTGTACGCGTTCATGACACAGAGCACAGTGTCCACGATGAAGATGAGCATGAACATCAGCCAGTAAGCGAGGTCGTCCAGGCTGTCTCTCTGAACGTAGGCAGGGATGAATGTGCAGAAAGCGATGAAGGCGGTGGGCTGTGATATTGTCAGCTTTTGTGTTCACAAATATGCGCGTTCATGGTGGCGAGGGACATACCAGCATGAGTCTTTGCAACCTCACTGCAAACCAAAGAAACTGCACTCTCTCCTCCAAAACTTCCTCGTCTCTCCTCCAGCTGGCTCTCTGCACCATGGCGAAAGCGGTTTGAAACCAAGCGGCCCAGTGCAGCACGAAGAAGGCTGTCACGCAGCCGATGAATGCAGGATGGCTCGATCGGTAGTATGGGCCGAGAGCAGCGGCGATGATTTCTA
>MSJI02000050.1:0-23579 GCA_001931905.2 Cladosporium sp. IMV 00045
GCATGTGGCACATGTCAACGCTGTCGAGATCAAGGCACCAGCTGCTCCCTGGCCAAAAAGCAGCGGCTCACGGGCAACACGATCGCTATAGCGAGTGCGGCCGACAACGTTCCACAGCAGGTGAAAGAAGGCTGCTTGCGGCTCTCAGAGGCTTCCCTAGCGAAGCTAGTCGAATCATATTTACGCTTCATACATGATCGACCGCACAGTATATTTCACCGCCAGTCGCTATGGGGAATGATCGAGCAGAAGACCATGCTTGCTCAGCTGCTCTACAGCATTTGCAGTCTGGGTGCGCATGTCTGCCCCGACCCCAAACGCAGAAGCTACAAGACCATTCTTGCGAAGCATGCAAAGCGTCTTTTATGGGCAGACGTGGAAAACGTGTGTCTTGAAAATATCCAAACCTGCATTCTTCTAGCAAATATCGCTGCTGCAGGCCAGGATCCTTCTTCCGAGGTGCTTTTCTTCGGGGTCGCTAATCGGATGGCTCAACTTGCTCGCATTGATGTTCCTCAACCGCAAGATGGCCTCCTTGTCCGAGAGGTCAAGTGCCGGATTTGGTGGTCATTAATCATGACTGACCATTGGTGCTCTCATGGAATGGGAATACCACGCCAACTGGACAACAGTCGGAGTACTGTGCCCCTGCCGGTTGGCGAGATGATGTTTCAGAAGATGACCCACGAAATGAACGTCATGCGAATGGACAGCGATTCTGCCGCTGAGATATGGGCGTACAAGACGACGCTGGTGAGATTACTGGGCCCGATCCACGATCTCAACCGTGGTATCGTGGAAGAAAGCGTCAAAGCAACGGACTGGCTGGACACCCTACACAGACTATCTGAGCAGCTCGAAAATTGGCGCACAACTTTGCCAGAGGAACTTCAGCTCACGAACTCGAACCTGGAAGCCCACCAGAAGCAAGGCCTCGGCGGCAAATTCGTCGCACTTCATCTCGGCTACCACCATTACGCAAGTCTACTATATTTTCAATGCTTGGGTACCCAGACAGACTTCTCGGCTGACACCAGAGAGTACGCTGCAAAATGCAGACATCATGCTATCTCTTATAGCGAGCTACTCCTTTTATCCAGAAGGCGTGCAGACTGTGAGGCGATATACGCAACGGTCGGGCACGGACTGTCATGTCATCGTGCGTTCTTTTACATCATTTGCTCTTTGGGTCGGAGAGTGAGCTTCGCACCACACGGGAACACCTGACGTCAAATTTCGAGGCGCTCATAGAACTCAAAGAGTATTGGCCCAGTCTGGAAAAGAGTGTAAGCACCTCATATACCCTGTTTTGCAGTTAATTTTCCCACTGAATCTTCTGTAAGCTATCACACCTCCTGAAGTTCCAGCAATCGTGTTTGCGCTCTTTAAGCCCGCATACACATCGTATGGACAAGTGGCTCGTCCGATTCCTGCTCGAGCACTCTGCCAACCTCCCCGAGAAGAGTTGTGCCGCAGAAACGTCCCAGGCGCCCGTGCATGAGGAAGTGTCGGAGCGCCAAGTATGGACAGACCAGGCATTGGCTCGACTTTGCAAGCCATTGTAAAGACGTAAGGAAGATCAAACAATGGACTTTGATCTTGAGAGATTGGAAACTCAATAGCACTTCGTCTGCCAATTCTAGACCTAGCATCGACACTTATTTGCTGCTTAAGTTACTGCAAGATTCAGGCAGGATAAGAAGGAACACCAACAAGTGCGTCCGCAACATAGTTGTAGCAGTCGCCAGAGCACCCAATATTACCACCGTTGGCAGCAAACATCCTTGGATTGCCCTCTACAGCACTATCTGCAGGTGTCCTGATGATCGATAGCTCGCGAGAGTAGCTGCTGAAATGATCGATGTTCACGGGCTTCCAGCCGGTCGGGTCCACAGCATCGGTGTTGACAAACACTTCCTCGCGCGAGTTGCCGTTCATGATGAACAGACCAGATCCATCTTCAGTGGCGTCTGTCCAGATAACGTACGGACTACCGTTGGGATTCAAGTTGGCGTCATCGGGAATGATGGGCAGTGGCTCTTGTTCGCCGAAGTTCAAGGGATTGTCCGATACTTTGTGGTGCACGGGGCATCCATCTGCAAAAGAGCTTCCGCAGTATTCGAAGACCAGGACCCATTTGTTCGAGTTAGGACTGAAGGCAACGACAGCCATTCCAGGGCGTTCGCTGGGATTCGGTTGCGCGACAACGTCAACCTCGTCGCTCCATGTCTTGAGATCGGTCGTGGTCGCGTAGACCAGCTTTTGACTATGATTGGGATCCGTTTGGGTGGAATAATAAACAACCAATTGACCTTCATGCATCAAGAAGAATGACTCCCATACGGCTTTGTCGCTATTCGTCACGGTCTCCGGCCCAGGGTCCATGCACGATGTGGCTGACAAAAGACCATGTCTGACCACTGTCCTCACTGGCGTAGAGCTCAATTAGGCTTTGCTTAGATTACGAGCAGTTGAGACGGCGCCCAGAAGAATCGTGCCTTTGGCAAACCCCCCAAAGTCTTCAGGAAGCGTGAAGAAGTTCGGTTGGTACCACAGACCCCAGCCCTTGACCTGGTCTTCCACGCAAGTCAAAGGGTTGAAAGAAGCACCGCCATCAGTGGACTTGTGGATTGGGATGTATGTAAGGTCGACGTTGGGATTATAGTCTTCCCATGCCAACAGCAGAGAGTTATGGGGCAGCTGATTGGTACGCGCATAAGTTATAGCGTGCGCCAGCTGGTGGCGCTTTGCTGGGGATAGAAGACCCCGTTCTTGGTGTACTCGCTTCAGGCCTCCGAGGCCCTTGGCTTGACAAGTGCCGCGCTGGCAGTGAAAAAGCAGATGGCGGCAGAGAAAGGAGCGAGTGGTACCATTGTGAATGAGAAATATGAGCTCTTCGGTGATTTCTTTCTTTCCTTGCCCTGGTGATGGATGCCAATGTTGTTTGTTCTGGAGGGAACAAGAGACTTCGATTCAGAAGCTCAGAAGCGGCTCTCTTCTTGCCTTTACATCTATTCCGTCGAACAGTCGGAAAGCAAATGATCAAGCACTTTCTACATAACACCGACATGAGCGGATTGAGGGATCAGAGTGAGCTATAAAGTAAGGTCGAGCAGTATTTCTAGGAGGTGACTCTGTTTAAAGAAGAAATGATTGTGAAATGTCATAAGGCAGGCAAAGCTCTAGCCAGAGGGAGAAAACAGAGAGTAAAACTAGAGCCCGTACGTGATCGTTGCATTGTCATAGGCCGCACTCAAGCTGGTCGCGTCCTTTGTAACATCCTGTGCATATGCCGGAACGACGTCGGCAATCTGGATTGCATAAGCATCTACACCGGGCTCTAAAGACCTCAAGGACGCAGCGACTGGTGCTATAAAAGGAGTCGCTTGCAGCATGCTGTGTATACCTATCAGTGTTGACAGAAGCTCTTGGTGGACCGTGGCAAACTGTTGGACAAGTTAACATGCAACATCTAAAATGCGTAGGAATGTACGCCTTTGAACTTACATCTCCGAAAGAACTGCTAATGTCTTGCTGATGGTTCTTGCTGTAAAGGGATTCTTCTAGTTTACTAGGGTTGGTAGTGTCGGTTCCGCCACTCCTGTCGTTCTCTCCGTTTGTATGGGAGATCAAGGCTCTCGTCATGTCTCGTAACCCAACGATAAGTCGCTTTAGGGAAGTCTTTTTAGCTATTGCTACCGATAGTAAACGAGGCATGGATTGGACATACAGGAACAGTAGTATAAATATTTGATATTGAAATATCCTTCGCGAAATCGTCACATGACGAAGAAAGTTTTGCGAGTTCCTCTATCTCGGACAAACGTGTCTGAACAGTAGTCATCATCGAGAATTGTAGCGGATGAGAGACGCCAGGAGGATATAGAAGATAGGCGAACAAAAAGGATGCAAGCAAGGTGAGAATGCTACTTCTAAATAGCTTCGTCGCTTATAATGATATGACTACTACATTCAAGATTCGGATAAGCTTGGTCAAAGCTATAGTATACTTATAATCTGAAGGAACGCGTCATCTCCTGCTTCAGCTAGGAGGAGGGAACGCTAACCGATTAATAAAGCCGAAATATAGGCGTCCCTGCTTCGCCCCGCTTCCTTAATCTGCTATCTTGCTTTTTCTATACCGAATATGTATAGTAGACTGCGTTTGCCGAAATAGGCAAGCAAGCAGACGAGCACATATAAGCACAATCTTTCATTTGCCCTAGTCGACTTCCACTCGCTGAAACAGAAAGGTGAAATTCAGTATACTGATTATAGCTTGGCAGAGATATTAGGAGCACGCTATATGTGCTGGCGCTACACTAAGCTCCACTAATCTGTTACGACTTGTCGCATCCGTGATCCATATGAACGTGTGCTCGCACAAGTTTTCCATATCTAAGGTATGCAGATATAATATAGTGACTTCAAAGGTATAGTAGCTACCTAGATTGGGTAGACCGATCGTGCATCGAGATATGTGCAACGTATGTTCAGGGTGCTCTATAGTAGAGTATCCACATGAGGCCGCGATTTTAGCTGAACTCGCGCCGATCGCTTACCGTATAGAGAGCCCGTTTCGCAAGCATTACAAGCTTCTTGGCGCGGTTTCATCTCACATTCTGGCTGCACAAGCTCACGCGGGAACGAGTATTGGTTTCTTCTTTGACGAAATTGATGCCAATGGCTCTGATCCATCCCCACAAGTACAAGTAGCCTTCGGCGATTGGGACCTGCCAATTCAGGGATCGTTCGTGTTCGGAGTCCTATCGGCTGGTTCAGGAACGGTAATCCACAAAGGCGGTGGTCGTTTTTTGCTCATCGGATGGGGCTTTCAAGTCGTCTTCAAATCACGTCACCCAGACGCACACTTCACTGGGATTCTGATGTTTGAAGAGCAAGAAATCGTCGACTCCACCACGGGAGAGATGAAGACGCTGCGCAGCCTTGGGGGCGACGAATCAAGGAGTGGCCAATGTGCGATCATGCCAAGTGCGGACCCTGATTACGATGGATTTCCGATCTCAATCACAGTTCCTGCTGGTTCAGGCATTGCCTTGTGTAGCCCATACGCACTTCGGAAGTAGGTATTCGACGAGCCATTGCCTTTGAAGCTATAGCGCGATGGAAGGAGTAGCTATCGAATAGTTTCGTTTGTTCCCTAAGCTCAGCGCAAATATGGGTCTGGAGATGTCTGGTCTCAGTACACCTGGAAGAGGCTGTGGATACAGCGTGTATAGAGACTCAATAGAATCATCATGCCGTTTCCATCTAGTAATTAAGTCACTCAGAAGTCTGCTGGGAGCAATTGGTGAAGTATATGGATCATGGGGGAGCCCTTCCGCCCAATCAATCGACAACAGCAATGTCCTTGAGACCACCTCGGTGGCGTTCCCGCATTGCCAAACGCAAGTCCCGCTTGCGAATAAGAGCAATGGTCGTTAGACCTAGCGCGTCTAGATCGAGGGCGTGTCTTCCACCCAATGGCCGGCTTTGGACATCTCTGGTTGGCGTCGGCTTTGAAGATACATGATTGGGCAGAATCCCGTGAAAGCACAGCCCGACAACATTCGATATTCGAGACTCGAAATCGCTCCCAAACGCGCTGGTCAAGTTCGGTCAAGTGGGAATCCTGCTAGACGGCATGTCGCACGTGTTCGTCTAATGCTCCTGTCTAATGCTGCCACGTAATTGACGCGTTGTGCATATTAAGAGGGAGCGGCGCCCTGCATGTGGAAAGTTATGATTCCTACCACAACCTGAGACCCGCCATTATGCATCTTGCTGAAGAAGAGACCAGTTCAGCATCTGCAACAGTGAGGTCGGAACTCCAGATACCCCAGGTGACATGGTACAAAAATGCCAACCTTCGGAAATTGTACGCTATGATGCCAATTCTGTTCATGGGAGCGACCACGAATGGTTATGATGGGAGTCTGTTGAACGGGCTGCAGACGATGGGTCCCTGGCAAGATCGTGAGTTGCTCCGTCGAGCGTTGTACAAGCAGTCAATTGACCATTTGCATGTAGGCTTCAACAATCCAAGCGGTGCTACCCTTGGGCTCTTCAGTGCTATCTTACAAATTGGCGCTTTCAGTGCGTTATTTTTCTGTGAGAAGCTCACACATGGGATCGTTCGATTGAATAGTGGCTGACGTCGGGACAGCGTCGTATCTTGCCGACCTACTCGGCCGCAAAAAGGGCGTCGCGATTGGTATTCTCGTTCTGATCGTCGGTGTGATCTTGCAGAGTAAGAGCACTTCATCTTCGTTACAGACACACACCGTTGCTGACAAATACAAGCTATTCCTTCAAGCGGCAGTGGCATGTTCATAGGCGGTCGATTCCTCGTTGGCATGGGTTCGAATCTTTCACAAGGCTCGGCACCACTGCTTATTATGGAACTTGCCCACCCTGCACACCGTGGCAAATTGACGGTCATTTACAACACACTGTGGTATGTCGGGACAATTTTAGCCGCTTGGACTGGGTTCGGATCGCAGACATACGAGACGAATGCGTCGTGGCTGATTCCAGTCGGCATCCAAGCGCTGATGCCCGTCATCATGCTATGAGGGGTCTGGTCCCTTCCGGAATCACCAAGATGGCTCTTGTCTATAGGTCCCGCAGAGGAGGCGTTAAAGATCCTTGCAAAGGCAAGAAGGTCATTCTCTGAAGATGTCCAGCCTCTCGCTGATCCGATTAGTACCACGCCAACGGCGATGAAGAAGACGCGTTCGTCAAAGCGGAATTTGTTTAAATCAGAGAAGCCATCAAGCTAGAGCAACGATTTTCCACTGAGGGCTGGATGATCCTCGCAAGACACCAGGGAACAGAAAGCGATTGCTTCTCATTGCCTTGGTGGCGTTCTTTTCTCAATGCTCAGGTGATGGACTGGTCCGGTGAGACGTCTCCTTAAACATCGTAAATTGTTTGCTAATACCCATGATCCATAGCTATTATTTACACGACATACCTGAGTCTGTAGGCATGACAGACTCGTACGACCAGAGTGTGTTCAACGGCGGGCTGCAGATTTGGTCGTTCCTTGTTGCGATTGGCTTCTCAGCCATGCTTGTCGATCGCTTTGGCCGTAAGAATCACATGATCGCCGCCGTTGGCATACTTGTAACATTCAGCATCTGGACCGCTTGCCCGGCAATCTACGCCCAGACTGGAAACAAAGCAGCGGGCAAAGCAGTTTTGGGGATGATTTTTCTCTTCTATAGCATCGCTGGTTTTGCATGGCCCGGTTAACGATAGCATACTGCGTTGAGGTTCTGCCTTGCAAAGTCCATGCTAAAGGTTTGGCACTGAACATGGCCTTCGTGTCCGTTGCGTCGGTAAGTGTACTGTCCTTCGTGAGTCTCAAAGACTAGGCGTCACCGGAGCGCTGCTAAAGACTTGCCCAGATTCTTAACCTATACGTCAACCCCATCGGACTGGAGAGTATCCAGTAGAAGTTCTATTTTGTTTACATTGTCATTCTCGTAATTCAGGCGATTTGCATCCTGTACATATTTGTTGAGACAGAAGGCCTAACGCTGGAGGAAGTTGGCAGGCCACTTGACGTTCCAAGAGATGGGTTCCCGACCGATGATCCCAACTTGCACCAGACCACATGAACCGGAAAAACAAAGAGTGCTGACGCGGAGTATACTGAAGATAGGGCGAGCGTTTGAGAGACCAAGAGGTTTGATATTACACGAAATGGACCCCAAGCTGGATATCCATTCCATAGTTGCGTGGCACTTGTGTGGGTTGGATATTAACTTTTGCAGTTATAATGAAGCGTTTTGATTGGATCTTCCCTCGAGCTCATTCCCTTATCACTGATAGCGACCGCTGTCCAGTTTGATGTTTAATCCTACCAGTGGTTATTTCCAAGGTGGTGCTTGGAGCTGCTACAATCCTCAAAACACTACGATGGTTGCGTCTTTATGACTTGGAATCAATTAACTACAAAAATTTGTCCCAGTAGATTTAGGAAATCTTATCAATCTCGTCCCTGACTTTCTGACTTGTGTACCGTGATGCGCATCAGCTCGGCGCGTAAACAAGCCCGCTAAGTTCGTTGTGTTCTATAACGTTATATAACTTGAGGGTTGAATACCCTCATTGATATGTTGCTAAAAGCTTACGGTTTGCAATGTCCTTTTGAACGGACAAGTAATCATCTTGTAGAGTCTCCTGATGCTACGAAGCCGTGCAACCCGAGGTGCGCCGCTCTGCCATGGAGAAAGCAGATGCGTGGTCTTTCATCAGCCCCTCTGACCTGTCGCCATTGTTTAGCCGCATCCGCCCCACTCTCCGCCCGCTTCTCCTCACTTTCTACCCACAATCTCCAGAATGATCATATGTAGTACCGAGATGAACACTACCGGCTATCTCAGGGGCGATGTCTTGAAGACATCAGGACGGACAATCGTTCGCTCTCAGCAGCACCCTTTCAAGGAGATTTAATTCCGGATCAATGCTTTCACAGATTCGAAGCAGATATCGACATAGGTTGGTCATCGCAGCTTTTCGACGAGATCGAGATGCGTTCATTATTGCAAGAAATTCACCAAAACAAACTGATCAAGACCCGGGGAGACGGGGCGTAATCGAGAGTGGATTCCACGAAAGATCCTTTTCTCGGCTTCACGAAATCCCGGGACAGCCTGGAGATCGACGTTTAGTCAGCTCTGGCGTGAAGTCAATCCCACCTGTCACCCCCGCAATCCAGTCGTGTGGCATTTGACAAATAGAAGAATTGGCCGATCTTAATCTTCCTTGGGGGAAGCTTGATCCTCTTCTCTCCTAGTCTCTACAACTTCACCTCTCTTAGTCACAATCCCAGGCCCAGGGTGCGGGAGCTCTTTTGACCGGGTTCGGATCGTTTCGTCTTCAGAGCCGGATGAGTCGCTTTCCGGACCCCGCTAATCCTCATTCGATCCCAGCAGAGCCTAAAACAGAAGCCTCAATTTGAGATAGTAACCATCGAAAGGCGCTTGCATGGTATGTCTGCAGATCAGACCATCCCACTAGACCTTTGACAGCTACGAATACCATCCCATGACGCTATGCTATCAAATACTTGGAGACGGAGTTTTCCTAGCCCAACCCTGCCTTAGACGTTTGTCTATCGAACGGTGAACATCCTTCCAATCGGCCAGATGGGAGGATGTCTATCTAGAGTGCCAGTGACATTATTAGGTCGCATTTGTCAGTTATGATGATCATTCACTGTAGGTGTACAAATAGGCCATCGTGTTCTCATCAAATTCGACAATCCCAGCATCTTTCCATCGCCCTCACTCATTTACCAACTGCACACCACAGACTCCTCGTCAATCCCATTCTCTTTTAGAACCAGCAACCATGAAGACGACCATCTTCAGCGCCGTCCCTCTTCTGGCCTCCATCGCCAAAGCTGCGCCTCTGACTCCGCGCGACAACATCGATCCGACAGTCCTTCAATTTGCCTTGACCCTGGAGCATCTTGAGGACCACTTCTACAAGGGCGCTCTGTCGAAGCTCTCGGAGCATGACTTCAAGAAAGCTGGTGAGTGGTCAGGCGAGCTATGACGAGGTTGGAAATGGTACTAAATATGGCCCAGGTTACGGCGAGGACTACTACAAGAACCTCAAATACATCGCGCACGATGAGGAACAGCACGTTGAGCTGCTGTCTGGAGCTTTGAAGACTGCCGGTGTTACGCCAGTGGAGGCCTGCAAATACTCCTTCCCGTACACCGATGTCAAGAGTTTCATCACCCTCTCTTCGGTGCTTGAAGGTGTCGGCACTTCTGCTTACCTGGGCGGTGCCCCGTTGATCACCAGCAAGGACTACCTTGGTGTGGCCGGTTCTATTCTTGTAGCTGAAGCCCTTCACACCTCCTTGCAGCGCGGTGCTGCTGGCGAGGTGCCGTTCGCAAACCCGTATGGTACTGTGAGTGCCCTCTTAAAACGCATTGGTATCAGAACTCTACTGACTTGGACATGCAGGCTCTCGACCCGACATCCGTCTACACCCTCGCCGCTAGCTTCATCGAATCCTGCCCGGAATCCAACCCGGCTCTTCCCTTCAAGCCTTACCCCACTCTCAGTGTCGCAATGGACAACCAGAAGATATACTCTCGCGGAATCTCCATCACACTGGGAGGGCACAAGGAATCCATGCCTGAGCCTGCTGATCTCCCATCCGCCGGTGAGAAGGTCAAACTCACCGCTGAGAAGAGCATCCCGGCAGACTCCTATGTGACCTTCGTTTCTGGCCTCAGCGTTGTCAGCGTCAAGGCTGAGACTGATGGTGAGTTATTTCGTTTCTAACATTTTGAGTTTATGGATACTGACAGCTGTCCAGGCAACAACACCTCTGCAGCCATTCCTGAAGTCGCCGAGGGACAGACCTATGTTTTCGTCACCAGCAAAGACGTTGAGGACAAGTTGGACAACAGCGCCATTCTGTTTGGTCCTGCGATCCTCGAGGTTGCTCCTCAGCCTCCTACCTACAACGAGAAGCAGTAGTAGAGCGTCATCAGTGCTGCGGTACAAGATACCAGAGTCTGGATATCTGAGTCTGTCTTTTCTGTCGTACAGCAGCTAGCTGCCATCGTTTTTCTTTTCGTCTTTCGGCAGAGAGTTGAGAAGCATCAGCTTCCATCTCCCTTTCTTCGATCTCATTCTTGTATGAATAGTGCTCATAACGTTCAGTCCTGGACATTTGCTGGGCTCTCGAAACTAGCTAGTCAAGGCGATGTAGGAAGTGAATAGATACCTAATACCATTCACTCACATTTCCATCAAGACTTTATTCATTCAGGTTGCGATAACGAAGTTTTGAAGTAAAAGCAAATCAACTTGCAAAGTGTACAGTAACAAGAAATTGACTGAGATTTAGGCTTCTCAGGGTTCAATAGCAGAAGATGGACGATCATGCCTATGAGGACGCTTAGGCGTGGTGATCCTTTCCTTACTCAAATGAGCCAGATCATACGTCACAGACATATAAGCGTTAATTAATGTTTTCTCAGCGTGTGATTCACAAGGTCGTCAATCGCGTCCAGCACCAAGGACTAGAAGTCTTCCCAAACGATACCATCCATTGTGATATACTATAACTCCAGCACTAGCTCTCCCATAGCTCGCTTCCGGGGAATGTGACAATCAGCAGTGCTGTCTTATGCTCTGCTGCATGAGAATCAAGAGCTGTAGCGAATTGTAGCTCGAGCGATAAGATGGGTTTCCCTCGCTTATGCCAGTGTCTTGCTTTTGGAAGTAACATGCTCACTCAGACGCCATCTGCTCGCTGCACCCCTGCAAGGCACCAGTCCGGAGAGTGCGCCGCTTGAAACATTCCTGGCATGGCTGTTATCATGATGTCTCGAGTAGCCAACTAGATGAAGCATTGCATTCTGCTAACCACGAAATACTTTGATTACTATGCGAAATAGGAAAAACGGACATGAACTTCTAAGAGAATTACCACATCTACTGTATCACAATCGCAGGGTTCCATAACAGCCAGTCAACGTTCTATAATCTATAACGCACGGATTCCGGATGCTTATTCGATTGAGTTCTCTATTAATAGGCATCTTCACGGCAAGCATGCGCCGCCCTCAAGCTTCTCACGACTTGGTAAGTCAGTGCTTCTATATTATATCTATAGATGTTCCAGATCGAACCACCGGCGGCCCCGACCGTAGACAAAGATTTCCGACATCTGATACCAACGCCAGACCTCAACAGCTTGATCAGTTTGACTTGTGTCAATCAAAGGGTGACACTGAAACATACATCGAGCAGTGGATTCAGGAGGGCGGCATCTTGTAGTCAACGGGCGTGAATGAAGGCTTATAAAGGGAAGCTGTATGAACTCGATCTTAAGTCATCCTTCTGACACGCCCACACTCTTCGCTTTCCCTTCTCATCATCATAAGTCTCAGACCTTGTCTCCCCTAATCTTCTTTGCTATGCATGCCCGGCCTGCAAGCTCATTCCGACGTTCGGGTGCAAGAGAGTCTCCTCTCCTTGTCCCGCAGGAAAATGATCTCAATCCGTCACGCCCGGCTGCAGATCAAGATCCATACGGGGAGAACAGAAGGTCCAGTCACTCGTCGATCATCAATCCTACCGGCCAATATCTGTGCGACAAGCAAACTAATGCGTGCCTGCAACAAGGGCATCGAACAGCTGCTGTATACAGGGCACAGAATTCGGCGAGCGGAAGCGGCGTCAACGCCCCCCAGTTGCCACGAAGCAACGCTCGAGCAGGCATCATACGATTTCTAAAAGGATTGTCCTCTTTTGGGACTTGGCGAAAAGCGAAGATTGGTTCTGAGTACTGGAGTGGAAAGATCATGGACGACGAGCGTGTTGGGTCATCCGATCATTCGCCTTTGATCGGTGATGTCCCCAGTGTATACGGCACCGTCGAAGCCTCCACGCGCAACGATCAACTGACAGATGCTGCTGCATTGGTTGGAGGGGAAGCTACTACTTGGCAGGCCGAGGCAAAACTGCTTGGGAGATCCTCCAGATCACTTATAGTGACTTTTTTACTGCAGTATTCTTTGCTCGTCACCAGTATTTTCGCCGTAGGGCATCTGGGCAGGAGTGAGCTTGCTGCGGTAAGCTTGGCGACCAGTACGTCAGCACTCCTAAGAATATTCATTTGCTTCCCAGGATTGACTTGACTATAGTGACCGCGAACATCACGGGGTATGCGGTATATCAAGGTCTTGCCACGAGCCTGGACACTCTGGCAGCCCAGGCGTACGGCTCTGGGAGGAAGAAGCTTGTAGGGCTGCAGCTGCAACGGATGACATACTTTCTCTGGGTCATCACGATTCCAGTAGTTGCTACCTGGGCATGCAGTACTATGATCCTCGAAGCAATCGTCCCTGACAGGGAGACCGCACAGCTTGCCGGAACTTATCTTCGGATACTTACAATCGGAGCACCGGGCTACGCTGCCTTCGAGAGCGGAAAGAGATTCGTACAAGCGCAAGGACTCTTCTCTGCTACGCTTTACTGCCTGCTTGTCTGTGCTCCTGTCAACGCAATATTGAATTATGTCTTCGTATGGGTAAGGCATTCTGCAAATTTCGTCGCGCGACAGCTTCGATCTCAAGCTGATATTCGAATCACAGTATCTTGAATGGGGTTTCATCGGTGCTCCAATTGCAGTCTCCATCACCCAGACACTACTTCCTCTCTGCTTGGCCTGCTATGTCTATTTCTTCAACGGTCGGGAGTGCTGGGGTGGCCTGGATCGCCTCGCATTCCGCAACTGGCGGCCCATGATGAAGCTCGCTGTACCAGGCCTAGTCACATTTCTCGCGGAGTTTCTTGCGTTCGAGATCTTGACATTAGCAGCAGCCCGCCTCGGAACCACGGCTCTGGCAGCACAGTCTATTCTGACAACAGTGATGGCAATCACATTCCAGATCCCGTTCCCAATCGCGGTTGCCGCAAGCACGCGGGTCGCAAGCCTCATAGGCGCTGCCCGTGTAGATGCTGCAAAGATCGCTGCGACATGCGGGATCGTTGCAGCCACCATGGCTGGTTTATTCAATACTACACTCCTTGGTAGTTTGACGGAATTCATTCCACGACTGTTCACACAAGATGCTGAGGTTGTTGCTGCCGCTGCCGCCGCATTGCCTGCCTGCGCCATCCTGCAGACTGTCGACGCACTGGCATCGAATCTCAATGGTGTTTTGCGTGGACTTGGTAGACAAGAGATTGGCGGTTACGTAGGGCTGTTGGCGTTTTACGTCGTCGGGCTTCCGATCTCGTTCGGGACAGGATTCGGACTTGAATGGGGTTTGTCCGGCTTGTGGGCTGGGCCTGTGACTGGTCTTACTATTGTGACCATCTTCGAGGCATTGTACATATTCCAAACCAGCTGGGGGCGTGCGTGCGAGGACGCAAGGGAACGGAACTCCCAAGAAGGTTTCTCTGATGAGTAGAACAAGTACATGTATGATAGATCGCTAAGAATCCTATACCTTTGAATCTCCAATCAAGGTTTACCCCACCTTCACTTCTTTGCAACGTCTTTCCGTACTTATGCACCTTTCTGGTTAATCTTGCGTCGGTCCACGTAGTAATCTCTGAATACGTTTTATTGCCCACATAGTCTGCTACTTCGTGATTTCAATGGCAGTGTACTCGTACACCGCTAGTAACTTTGGCCTGGGCGCGGGCAATTTCTCGTAGAGGCATGATGAGGATGTGTATAGTAACGGCCTGATATGCGTTAAGTAGTAAGTCCGCGCACACTGACCGCCTATCGAGCATTTGCTACTTCTGGTAATATATAGTGGGGTTTGACAATACTGGCCAATGAGCGTAGACTTCGGCATAACTCCACTAAGCTGCTTAGGATCCACTTAACAAATAGATTATTAAGAAGTTATATCTTAGCGAGTTGCATGAGAACGCGCGTATAGGACATGAACAAGACAAGCAGTTGCTCAGTGCGTTCGCTTCTGTTTACACTCTGCTCCAAGCACAGCTTATTTTATAGAACGTTCCCAGGTATTACCTACAGAATGGCAAGGAAGCCAAAGGTTCTCACTGCGATCGGGTGCGAGATCTCATGTACTAAGTAGATATAAGTTGCTCGCTGGCCCAAATTGCCTACATGATCTCGATGTGATGTATCATATGATGGCAGAGCAGTGACTCTTCCGGCTCCAGTGTTCTCGAGGTAATTCTCTGCGGGTAATCATTCGTCGAGATGCGCATTTCCCAAGTCAGTTGCGATTGAGTGCTACTCAGAAGGAAAAGGAGAATGTCTGATGATACCTAGCCCCAGAGCTGGGGCGAGTTGTAAAGCAGTGCGCTGGCGATGCATGTTGCATTTCGTGGCCGGCTGACTTCATCGTAATTCCGGCGACCTTCAGATCGACCTACGCTACGTACCAGCCGTCAGTCAGGCGGTGTGGTTGAGGTGTGTGTTGCATCTAGGTCACATTCGTGTAGATCGTCATAAGATCTCCCGGGCATTCCAGGCTGGCAAGTGTATCGACCACAAATGCAACTTTCAGTCTCATTAGGACCCGTGCCTTATATCAGAACTACTGTAAGACAGCACGGAGCGGACAGCGGGGCGGGAGGCGGGGCGGCCAGCTGTTGAGTACGCAGGTTCAAAATAGATATGAATGATTGATTGATTGGCTATCTACTGCAGGCCCCTGAAGGCCTCCTTATAAATCAATGTGGTGCTGGGTATACCCGCCTTGGCAATGTGTATTGACCAAGTCTCAGAACCACAACACCAGCTGCTCTATTTGGATCCTGCAGACTGTCAGAGCGAAGTATAAGACAACCTTGCGTGCACGACATCGCATGGGACCCTGAGGCTCTTTGCCAATAGCAAGGCGTACACCAGTCTAGTAGAGTCTCCCCTTCTAGAGAGCCAGATACTTTCCACTTAGCGTAATAGGGAAGCTTGTATAGGTGTTATACGTAGAGGAGTTGTCTGGTATCAACCACATTCAGATGCTAGGCTTTTTGCAAGACTAAACGTAGAGTTAGGCAAAACTTCTGCATGCTATGGGCATTGGTCATCTACATTATCAACTTCAGCACTATGCACGCATCTCTTTGGAAGTCATGCGGTAGTCATGCCAGAAGAAATGCCACGTAGGGGATTTGATTGTGCATGCATGAATGGAGCCCTTCGGACATAGGCGACGCGGCGGTATGCAGACCTCCAGGGCTTGGGCACTCGCCGAAGACAGGCTCATGGCAGTGTATAAAACCTGGCCACGCAGACCTGTTGCTCGCTGAACTATATCCACAGATCATCTTTCTACAATCTCCGAGGCTGAACGCAACCACGATGACAATCAACGAACCCATCTCTGTTGCCGTTGTTGGCTGCGGTCAATGGGGAGCCAATGTTGTTTCTGCATTCGCCCGCATGAACTTGCTGGCTGCTGTTACAGATTCCGACATTAAACAGGCCGGCAAGATTGCTGAAGACCATGGCGTCCCATTCTTGGACTGGCAATCTGTGCTGGACGATCGCACGATAACGGCTGTTGCGCTGGTGACGCCGGCAAAGGATCATGGCAGAATGATCGAGGAAGCTATCCTCGCCGGGAAGCACGTATATGTCGAAAAGCCTCTCGCCCTATCCGCCTCTGATGCAGAAATGACGACGAATCTCGTCGCTCGATCAAAGATTACCTTGCTGGTTGGCCACATCCTCCAGTATCATCCAGCTTTCGTCGCCCTCAAGGAGTTTGTACAACAAGGCAAGCTTGGTAAAGTGCGCTTCATTCGATCAACTCGATTTGGACCTGGACGCATCCGACAAGACGAGGACGCGCTTTGGTGTCTGGCTCCGCACGACGTCTCCATGATCCTCAGTCTGACTGGCCAACAACCAGAGTCTGTTAGGGCCCATGGAAGCTGCTTCTTGCGCTCAGGCATTGCTGATACTGTCAACTGTCGGCTGACATTCCCGGATAGCCTTGAAGCAGAAATCGCCGTCTCGTGGGCTCATCCTTACAAGCATCGCAATCTTGTGGTCACAGGCGACGAGGGGACTCTTGTCTTTGATGATGACCAACCTTGGGACGGCAAGCTGAAATACTTCAAGAACAAACTGACTTGGCAAGATGGATATCCAAATCTCAAAGAGGGTTGCTCCGAGACAGTCCTGGTCGAAGAGAAAGAGCCTTTGCTCGAGCAAGTGAAGCACTTTGTTGAATGCATCCGTACGACTCGTCGCCCCATCACTGATGTTTCCGAGGGCTTGGCGGTCGTCAATGTTCTGGAGGCGGCTACACAAGCAATGCGCGACCAACGAGGAGTGCCGACGAAGTCTTTGGCCTGTAAAATCCCCATGGTCGACTTGAAGCCTCAGCAGAGGCGGATCAAGGCCAACCTTGACAAGAGAATAGCCAAAGTCTTGCACGAGGGAAGATATGTATGGGGCCCTGAAATTGAAGAGCTGGAGCAAAAGCTTGCATCTTACACCGGTTGTGAACATGTAATCACCTGCTCCAGCGGGACAGATGCACTGATGCTGGCTCTGCTCGCCATTGGTGCGGTCCCAGGTGATGCCGTTCTGGTTCCTGCATTCACTTTCGTTGGCACTGCAGAGCCCTTGGTTCTCCTTGGGATAGCACCGGTTTTTGTGGACGTGGATCCTGTTACCCTATGTATCGACCCGACTCTCATCACGAAAGGCGTCGAAGCTGCCAAAAAAGCCGGTTGCCGGCCTGTTGGCATGATCACAGTCGACCTTTTCGGTCATCCGGCCGATTATCCACGCTTGCATTCCCTTTGTACGGAGCTCGGCTTATGGATGATAGCTGATGGTGCGCAAAGCTTTGGTGCCATGGTTGGAGATCAGCGGGTTGGAACTCTTGCTAGTATGACTACTACAAGCTTTTTCCCAGCCAAACCGTTAGGTTGCTATGGAGATGGAGGCGCAGTCTTTACCTCAGATCCAGAGCTTGCTGCAAAGCTCCGGTCGATCCACCAGCACGGTAAGGGCGAAAACAGGTACGACCATGTACGTCGCGGCGTGAATAGCCGCCTAGACACCCTCCAAGCGGCAATTTTAATTGAGAAACTGGACATCTTCCCGGAGGAGTTGAAAAGTCGTCAGCTTGTGGCAGCACGGTATGCACACTTCCTGAAGGGGATCGTGGAGACGCCTCATCAGCCTGGCCCGGAGACAAAACTTCATCACGCTTGGGCCACCTATACCATACGCTTGGAGGGAAGACTTGCATTGCAGAAGCATTTGAGAAAACTTGGCATCGAGAGCACTGTTCATTATCCGCTGCCAGTGCACAAGCTTGAACCATACCAAGAATACCCGACGATCGAGGGTGGATGTCCTATCGCCGAGCAAGCGACATCTGATGTTTTGAGCATTCCGTTTCATCCATATCTTGATGAGCATAGTCAATGGGAGGTTTCCAATGCTGTCCGACAATTCGTGGCAAACAGAGACAGCAAATAGATGCTTCGCTCTGCCCTGGGTCAGAGAGTGGCATGAAATTTCCAGAGCAGACTACGCTGTGCGGTGTCCAATTCCTGCTCTGTACAACCATAGCAGGATTGACAGAGAGCAGCCCGAAGGGTATGCAACAGGCTCTCTTGCTTGGTTCCTCCGCTGCCCTTTAGCTATGGAATAGACGGGCTACTTCTTTAGAGGGTAAAGTCTTCCGTATTTGATTAGGCATTTTCTTAGATAAAAGAACATAAAGCGTCCTGTCAGGCTTTCCTATCTCGACCACTTCTATGATAGCTGTCCAATACATACAGAAAATATGCCCGACATGCTTGGACTCGAAGCTGGAAGTTACTTGTTTGCAATCCATCTGTAAATCGACTCTCGGTTGAGCATCCAATCCGTCGGGGTCATGTGATACCCAGCTGTGTCGTATACTCTTCCTTTCACCATATGGATTCCCCGTGTCTAGTCTTCGAAACCGTGTCCAAAGACTGGGTCAGCCTGGGTTAATCGTGCCTTAAAGACTCGAGCCCTCTACCACATAGTCGTATATCTCAACCCGAACGCCCGATTAGCTAGCGGAGCCTATATCTTGCAGCAAATCTACTATAAGCTAATCATATGAACTATAAGCGGGACTAGGTCTAGAAACGACGTCTTACCACATCTAGAGGATCTCCTAGGAATACCAGGACGTGTTCCGGATCATACTAGGAGAGTAAACAGGCATGTAGTCAAAGTCTCAACGCTTCTAAAGCTAAGTAAAGTTAAGACATCAAGAGTACCGCGAAAACAAGCTCTCCGCGTTTCTCTTGCATCACTGCCGTAGACTGAACTCTTTGATAACTTCCTCGACGCCGTTACTGAATTTGAACCACTCCTGCGCACCAATGCTTGTCAACGGTCCACCTCCGAATTGTCCATGATTCTCTGCGCCAGCCACCTTTTGTCCTTGGAATTTGTCGCGAACGAACCTTGCGTGGAGGGACTGCTCCGCTTCGAGCATATCTTGAACCTCTTTGCAGTAAACGAGCTCAAGGTGATATGGATTTCCCGTTTGAAGCATCCTGAGGCGACTCTGCGGATCGAAACTCATCCCAATCTTGTAGTAGGGCGACTCCGGCGAATCGTGCATGCGAATGAGATAGACCCAGCCCTTGCTACGAGGCTGGCGCTTCTCGAGGCCCAAATATCCCAAAGATTTCTCAATGCCTTCCAGGTCGCGAGTACGGCAAATTCCCCAAGACATGTTCCCTGCTGTTGACGAGTCTGGGATCGATCGTGATTGCGCAGCATCGAACGTCGTGGATGGAATGGAAAGGTCCGATGGTGTGAGCAGATTGGCGGTGTTTGTCTGCGCAGGGTGAAGCATGCCACGAGGAGATGGCACCGAACCGCCCGAAATATGCATGTCGCAGGCTCCTGTAAAGTCTTGCCTCATCAAGGTCTCTAAAACTTTCTCATTGCCCTGGCAGAGGAAAAAAGGACACCGAGACCAATCATCTGGTATGGGCACCTGACTCACGTCCACCTGAATTGGACTCCATTCAACGCACCCCACAAAGGGCTCGTTGTGGTTTCGTCGTACGACGAAGTAATCTTCGGTCGATAAGTAAAGGTTCGGTTCCTCTCTGACCCTGGCGACGCCAGCCCGTACGCAGCGAGCCGAGATACCATCCTCCGAGCAAAGAAACCAGAGATATACCGCCGCTATACTGTCGCGTGGTGGATTGTGGAGATTATGATTCGAAAAGTGCAGATAAAGGGTGAAACATAAACCATAATCCCAGACGTCCTTTAATCGGATACGATGCCATGTTTCCAGCTTGTTGTGTGGCAGCGCCTCGAACTTCTCAAGCGCTGAAGGGGAGATTCGGCACATGAAATGACGTTTGAACATTGTGAGGGACATGAGCACCGACAAGAGACTTAGACAGTGGATTGCTTGAAGCGGACATTCGATGAGATATCTGTGAGATGTGCAGCAGCTTTACTAAGGAAGCTATAGCTTTTCTGGTCGTACATTATTCCCCGCGTTTTGTGCAAGTCGAGGTGTGTCAGCTGCTAACTGCAGCTTGCATATGCACTGGTGCTATCACGAAGCGTTCACGATTGCTTCTCATGCTACCCCTCCTTGTTAGCAGGAGTAGCTCCCCTCCTATTTGGAATCATGAATAGCAGTCTTTTGATTACACGCTTTTCCTGACGGTTGTGGATCCGCCTTGTGTGCCAAAAGATCCGAAGACGACGTTATCGGGAAAAGAAAAAACCAACGCGAGTCTCAGCCCAGATTCGGAGTTTGGGACATGTCAATGTCGTTCAACGTATGGCAAATCGATCGTGGTACCTATAATAGGAGTCTTCAGGTTACCACTCTTGAGTAACTTATCAAGCCGGCATCGAGTTGGGCCAACTGTTTGTTGACTAAGAGTTGATTAAAGTTGCCTTGGAAGAAAAAGAGGATCAGCTGAGCGCTTGCCTGCATACATATTTGCCATTCTCCGACTGAAATGCCTCGCGCGCTCTTGCAACAAGGTTGAGAACAGAACGAGGCTGAGAACATCAGGATGAAGCCGGAACAAAGCCAACACCTCGAGCGTCGCTTATCATCCTGGAAATCTGAAGACGCGTCAGTCGATGTGCAATTCTATGGGACGGCGCAGAGGATTTTCAAGAGGTGTGTATATTTTGCGCGCTCACCCGAAGTCGCTCAACGAAAGCATCCACGTTCTCATAACTAACGTCAGGAGGCCGATGCATCACATGCATCTACTTATCGTAGGCTTGCATGAAGGGTGGTAAGATCAGCCTTCAGCCTTGCGCTTGGACCCAAGCTCCGCTTTGACCTATTTATGCACCATTTAGCCCCTGAAGCGCTGGATTTATGTTTCCGTGTGAGGAGCAAAGCAAACCTGCGCTGCGATCCTATCTTCTATAGATTGCAAGAAGCGTTAAACGCTCCCGTGGAGATGTGATAGCCAAAGTTGCCGCTATTAACGGTGTACCTCTCACATCCTATATACGAGACTGATAAGCAATGCTGAGATATCACGCCTGTACATGCCTGGCTAAGTATACGTTACTATTGAGCGACTTTACATCAAATTGTGCAGCTCTATTGCGCCACTTTATCATGTAAGGTGCGTCAGGCCATTAGAGCAAGCTTATAAGACTCCTCGCCTGAGAGCACTGAGTGCAATTCACGAGACTTTTGAAACATCACTCATGAAGTGCCCTGTAGGATGAGTCCACGGTGACATGTCGATCACAAGAGCACCAACGCTCGAGTCGGGCCAAGAGCCCAATAACGCGAAGATGAGAAGGGGCATTCCTACAATTTTACGCCTGAGTTCACATTCCCGTGAGCCCAAGATGACGGTATGTGTACCGCAAATATGGAGTCCCAGTGCTCTAGCCTAGATGTTTGTGCTAATGCGTGACCGCAGGCGACAGACATGACGCTTACCGAGCTTGAGAAGGCATGGCCAAATAACCCTAGCATCAAGCGCTTTTTCGAAGTCTACAAAACGTTCGAGGGGCAACATGGTAAGATGCAAGCAAAAACTGGGCATGCGTTTTGACCGTTTATTTTCCACTGTGTGGCTCAGCTCAGCAATCAGAAAGTGGTCGTCTGACTCTGGGAGCACATTCTCTGAAAACACAGGATCTTTGCACATGTTTCTTGGAGATACGTCGCCAGGATTGCTTGTATGTGGTACCAGCCAGCGTGGGAAAGGGAACGATCAGCAGTTCGTATGGCTTTTCCTGCTATGCTTGATCGAGCTGGCTTGGGACTTGACCAACGATGAATGGGATTTCTTGCGATATTTTGAACAAAGTCGGACTCCTGCTGAACTTGAGAATACACCTCGACGATCATCGCGGCTCGTGGCGATTCGCTCGGCCATTAAGCGACCTCAATCCTACAGTCTGTTCAGGCCACCATCACGACTCGATCAAACGTTTACTCTCAAGTATCGATGGCAGCGCAAATGTTCTGTTTACCGCGGGAAAATGGACTTTTTTGTCTGGCACCCGCTCGAGAAACGCCCTGTTCTTGAGTCGCTCTCGGTATTGATGTTGCTGCCTAGAATACCAGACAATCGAAGGGCTTTCATTATCGCCAGCTCCAACGCTCTGTTTCTTCGCCTGCAGAGGATGTTCGAGCTTCCTGGACCTTGCTCTCGGGGGCTTCTGTCTACTGAAGCCCAACTTTATCTTCTCATCCTTGCGATCTGTGAGACTATGCTTGCTGATGTTTTAATATGCATTGCAGAGGCACAGCAGGAAAGCGAGCGAATTGTGAGTCGCATCTACTGTTCTAAGCATCGGACTTCTATGCACAACATGCTCACCTAATTTAGGAGCTTCTCGTGAGGAAGAGCCCGGACGTTTGGAAAACCAGGTTCATCTTGCATCTCCAAGAGTTCGTGCAGGTTCTTGCGGACCAGTGCGATTCCACCGCAACACAGACCCGCCACTTCCTGAATTTGCGGACACGGTCAGATGAGAAACCGATGTCTGAAATCTGCAAATTGCTCGCTCAGTGCACAAAGAAGATCCATCGGGCTTCTTCCGACTTCAGCGCGCTAGCTGAAACACTCACGGAGATCAAGGCCACAGCCATGGAACAACTAGAGCTGTCTCGAAGCGTCTCTAACGGCGTTATCACAGCCCTTGTAGCAGTTTACGTTCCTTTGTCTTTCGTATCCGTATGTCGCCGACGGTCGCACGGGGAAAGCTAGGCTAACTCGTTGATACAGTCATTCTTTGGGATGAATATTGTTGGAAAGCCTGACATCTCAAAAACTTGGACAAACAGCACGACCATGACCATGCACAACAAATTGCCATCTAGAGCTGCCGCCCGAGAGGATGAAACGACATCGACGTACACCTTGACCACCACGGATGCTAATAACAAAACTTGGAGGATCTCGGTTTTCTGGCAGATCGCAGTGCCACTCGCATTCTGCTCAATCGTGATCCCCATATTTGAGGGGTCTGCCTACCGGATTTGGCGAAAACGAGCTCCCAAGTGGCTTCGCTACATCTTTTACCTGGTCTTTGCTTCTGCAATAGTAGTCGCACACTAGTGAGTGTAATTTGAGTCTTGACAAGAAGAGCGCTGACATGGTACATAGCGTGGGCGCCGTTTATGCTGGCTACTCGTGGGGCTACGCCATCTTCTTTCTTCTGTTTGGCCCTGTCGTAATCGTCTAACTGTCCCTTAGCCGGTATATCCTGGTTACACCAGCTATATAACCCGGTTACACCAGCGAGCCTTTAGGGTTAGGGTTTTCGCTGGTGTAACCTTGGCTCCCACTGACAGGGATTAGGAAATTCGCAAGTTTATGGGAAATATGCAGGCATCCAAGATTAAAATCTAATAACAATATTCCGCCGTTCAGATTCGGGGTGGATTGGTAAGTATGGAGTCGGAAAGCTTGGCTGCCACATACGCTCTCAACGATCTGCTGCATTCCACTAGTAAACTTTGCAACCTGACTTTCTACCAAAAACACATCCCATGCACACCTGTGCGGATGATTCACGACTCTAGCATATGTTATAGCGAAGATATCAAGCTTCTCCTGTGTAC
>MSJI02000051.1:0-18092 GCA_001931905.2 Cladosporium sp. IMV 00045
CCCCCGCCTTGTCTCGGGCAACACGCACTTTGCTACGGTTGTCAGTAAAGGTAACTGACTGACTCCGCAGCAGGTAGAAGACACGCTAAACAACAGCAACGACCTGTTCCTGACGTTTCGCAAGGAGATGGAGGAGATGTCCAAGAAGACCAAGCGCCTCGAAAAGGAAAACCTCAATCTCACGCGCAAGCAAGAGGCCACCAACAAGAACATCTTTCAGATGGCCGAGGAGCGCAGCCAGAGCCAGCAGACCATCGATCGCCTCGCGCGCGAGAACGAGAAGCTCAAGAAACTCTGCCGCGCCATGCAGTCCGGCGGCTACGGTATGGCGGGCGGCATGGCTGCTGGCCACATCGATCCCAACGCCGAGTTCGACGAGGGTCTCGAGGGCGAGACGGAGAGCGAGTACGAGGACGAAGAATACGACGAAGACGAGGAGGGCGAGTACGAAGAAGACACCGAGGAGGAAGGGCTTGACGTGCACGACGAGCAGCAGCAACATCCTCATCCTCAGCAGCAGCAACAACCACAAGCCAAAGTCTTCGGACCCGCCCCTCCGCCTCCGCCGCCCGTGGCACAGCAACAACAGGCCCTGCCGAACGGAAAGGCGCCCCAGCAGCAGCCCAACGGCTCCGTGAACGGCGCCAGGCATTGAAGCGGGAATTGCTTGCTCTTGTCAATACCATCTTATCATTACTGCTTGTATGTATACACACGTGCTACCTGTTCTCTTCTTGTCCTATTTTCACGTTCACCGTTTTTCGCAGTCGTCTCGCTTGTGTCATTCAGAGTGAATACCCACACGTACTTACATTCATGTGACAACCAACCTCGAAGTGAAGTCCGCCGCAACGGAAGTCTTGGCACGCCTAAGCGAGCTTTCCCTTCCTTCCCTTTCTCGCTCAACTCCTCCTTCCTTCCTCCTTTCTTTTCTACAAATACCTTGAACAAACACAAAGCGCAGCGAACAGATTACACGCCCACCGCAGCCGAGCGAGCCCAAGCAGCAGCAGCACCAGCGAGACCGCAGCAGCGGCACCAGCGCGACAGGACCAACGTCCTCGCAAGCCTAGCTTGTCTACACATCGCCTCTTGCCCACTTCCCCCTGTTCTCCCCCTCTCTCTCTTGCTCTGTCTCGCTCTCTCGCTCGAAGCTACCACTGCGGTGAGGTCACTTGCACAACGCGCGAGAACAATTCAACCCCTGCCATTTTTCTGGTCACACGCAAGGTTGGAAACCTCGGGACTTTCGCGGTTCGCGCATGGTTGCAGCTTGTTGGTTGAGACCGAGGGGGGTGGCGGTTGGGTCTACGGCTCTTTCAGACCTGCGCTGTCGGTAGTTTGGACGTGCGGACTAAAGTCGTTAGGACATTTATCTTTTTTTGTTTTTCTTTTTCTTTGTCTGTTGTATCTTGTTGGTCTGGGTTCTCGGGTTTTGAGGCTGGGTTTGAGTGGTGTTGGAGTTTGGGTGCAAGGGGAATATGTGACTTGTTGTTTCTGGATATTTCAGAGTGGGTGTACATGTTTGATAATATCGTTCCCCTTTTTTTTTCATCTACGACGAATAGTAGGGTGTCTGGCCATGATTACTGTATACATACCTATTCTTATGCAGCCTTACATTAGGAGGTCGATCAATCAATCAATCTCCCCGCAAAACGCGTGCGCGACAACACGCGACTTGACGTGAGCTCCTCGCAATTCATTGATGGACATCGTCACCGCCTAAATAAACTATCATACACCATACACACAGGACCACACTTCTGCCAGGTCTCACAACCATGGCCAGAAGCACCGGTCCAAGCGACGATGGTTTGCTCTCAAAACCTGCGTACGTCCATCCCCCTCAACACCTCCAAGAACCACACCAACTAATCAACCCACCGCAGAGACAACCCACCACCAACCCTCAACCGCACACCATGCGCCTACAACCCGCTGTCCAACTTCGCGCTCCCCAAAGGCGAAAACCGGCACTACCAGCAGCAGTTCGCGGACATGTACTTCGCGCGGCTGGCGCAGCTCAAACCCGCCGTCGAGCGCGTGGCAGCCGCGTCCTTCGACGGCTTCGAGATCGCGGGCGAGACCGCACGCCGCGTGGAAAGAGTGCTGGACGTGCGCCAGGGCGAGCTGTGCTGGGTCGTCGGCACCATCTACATGGAACTGCCGCTCAAGCCGAACATTCTGGACGACATTGGAAAAGAGCACTGGATCGCGGCGCCGCCTCCGAGGGAGAAGTTTCTGAGTCCCGAGGGGAGAGGCGATCAGATTATGTTGGAGGATGAGTCGGGTCGCTTGAGGCTTGTGGGGGCTACTTTGCGGGAGTTTGTGCTGGTCACGGGGGCGATTGTTTCGGTGCTGGGGACGGAGAATGCCGATGGCGATTTTGAGGTGTTGGATTTGAGGGTGCCGGATTTGCCTAGGCAGCCGGAGAGGTGGGAGAGGGAGGATGGTGGTGGGAAGGAGGCGGTGAAGAGGGAGAAGGCTGGGAAAGTGGCTATTGTTTCTGGGCTTGGAATCACGGGCGATGAGGGCGATACGCTGAATTTGGACCTGCTGATGGAGTACTTGCTTGGAGAAGCAGCCTCCGAGCAAGATCAAGAAGACATGGCGAGGATATCCCGCCTCCTCATAGCCGGCAACTCTGTCGACGCCTCTCCCATCCCCAGCCGCGAAGAACTGGCCGGCAAGAAAAGCTCCAAAAAATACGGCTACGACAGCTCCGCCTACAACCCAGCACCGACCAACCACTTCGACTCCTGGCTGGCCACCCTCCTCCCCTCCCTCCCCGTCACCCTCCTCCCCGGCAGCGCGGACCCCACCTCCATCGCCCTACCCCAACAACCCATCCACCAAGCCATGTTTCCGCATTCGCGCGCGTACATGGAGCTCCCCACCTCCGGGCTGGTAGGCAGCTTCGACTCCGCGACCAACCCGTACGAATTCGACCTCGACGGCTGGCGCTTCGTCGGCACCGGCGGGCAGACGCTCGACGACGTCTTCCGCTACGTGCCCGGCGACGCGCGCATGGAAATGGTCGAAGCCATGCTGCGCTGGCGGCTTTGGGCTCCCACGGCGCCGGATACGCTGTGGTGCTATCCTTTCCAGGATGGTGATGCGTTCGTCATGAAGGAGTGTCCGCACGTGTTTTTCGTGGGCAATCAGCCGAGGTTTGAGACGGTGGTTGTGGAGGGTCCGGAGGGGCAGAGTGTCAGGGTTGTGGCGGTGCCGGAGTTTAAGAAAGGGGGTGAGGTTGTGGTGCTGGATTTGGAGACGCTGGAGCCGGAGGTTGTGAGGGTGGGCATTTTTGAGGGGTGAGAGGGTTTCATGGTGTAAGGTGTTAAAGAGAAGGAAATTCGCTATGAAGAACTACTGGGTTGCCCAAAGGCTCACTGCAGCCTAGGAATCGCTCTTGCAGGAGCGTGAGGCTGGGGCATGCGATGGCGCCGGGGAGCACCATCTCATTCGCATGTATTCGTGATGACCCTCGATGAAGGAGCATCGACCATTACCGCGTCGAAGGATCTTGTGAGGAATTATTGCCGCTCCTCTGACATGCTGCTTCCCATACGAGCCCATGCCTTATATGCTGAAGGCTTCACGGTCCTTCGAGCTGAGCTTCGATGAGGCGCTCTTCTGCCTCGCTTCGAAAAAATATTCCAAATGGACGATTATCAATACGAGCTACTGCTCGAATCTACCAATACTGCAGAAGCTATACATTTCTAGTAGCTCCACGCAAAGAATGGAAAGATCTTCGATCTTACACCTATTTTCCACACCCATCTAGCAATTGAAACGCTGCGCGATAAAGCCACGCCCCTTCTTGAGTCTCTCGAGCAATGGCTTTCTGCATACACACTTTAGAGGAACAAAAATCTGCAGAGCATACGTTGACAAATTAATAGATCATTTCGAACCTGCTGCCAGGCCATGCTTCTCATACGCCTCTCTCGTCTCAGTCTCGCGGTCTTGACACTGATGGCAGCGCTGCTGCCGCTGCTGGCCAGCACCTTCATCCTTTCAACTTCGACCATCACCGAGAATCCCTTCACAGCGATTGACGGTTCTGCTCACCTGCACAAGAGCCTCCAATCCCGCTCAGGTTACTCACCTCCCAGCGAGAGCACCGACGAAAACGACTACGACGACGATGGTGATATCGAAATGGGCGACGACGACGACGACGACGACGACGACGACGACTATGCGTCTTCCTCCTCAAGCGACGCCGAACGAGGACCTCTGGTATGGGACGACTACGTCCGCAAAGGCGCTCTCGCTGCTGAATACCTCAAAGCCTCCGACGCGAACGTCCTCGCCGATCTCGTGCAGAAGGGCAAGTTGCCTCAAGGCTCAGGGCTTGCCAGTCGCTTTACGGACGTCAGGGACCTCGCAGCGAATGGCTGGGCGGTGAGAGATGGGACCCAGCGCCTACGAGACGGTTTCGAACAGTACGTACCCTTCCGCGATGCGCTTAGAGACTTGGGATTTTCGGACAGCGCCCGACCAAAGGGCAAGAACGAGTTCATGGACTACGAGCACACGCTCATCTGGCACAAGTACGGGCAGGAAATGGAGGTACCGCTCCCCCTTCACTCAGACAATTCACATACCTCCGCTAATCCAACATCAACACAGCCAGTCGGCCGCGAAGCCCAATTCAGCTTCGTGACCAATCCCACGCAAGCAACCCTAATAATCACCCTCGGATACTCAACAGACTACATCATCCGCAAGCACAAATTGCACCTGAACGAAATCCAATCCCCTCCCCTATCGCACAAATCCGACCTGACTTTCCTCGAATGGAAGCGCGCCTGCACCAAATCCCATACCAGCCTCAAAAACCTGAAACACATTTTCCTCTCCGTCATCCTCACTCCAGAAACGCACGAGGCCGTGCGCCTCATTTACGCGAGAATGGGGAAGGAGTTGAGCAGTTTTGCGGCGCTGCCGAAGTGGGCTGAGAAGGATTGTTGGACGCCGGAAGAGGAGGGTGGGAGGGTTTTGTTTGGGACTATTGTTTGGGACTATTCAGGTGCAGGGGCTGGTTTGGATGTTTTTGCAGCATAGGGCGGGGTTGGGGAAGAAGGGGGTTAAGAGGGTTTGCATTTTTGGGGATGAGAATGAGGTTGATGTGGGGAGGGGACCGTCGGTTTATGTTGAGGTTAGAGGGGTGCTTTGATGGATGGCTTGGGAGTGGATGGGTTTGTGTGTTGTGGTTGGGGCGGAGTGTGCTGAGGGTTGTGTGTGTAGGTGAGCTTGTTGTTTTGACGATTGCTGTTTTATTAGCCTATAGATTTTCTACAAGATGTTAGAGGGACAAAATTAGCAATACTAAACCTCCAACGATCGACTCTACACTTCTTCCACATCCGAAAAGAAGTATGGCGTTGTTGCTAGTTGCTTCGTTACTTATGCCGAGTGAAGCTCAAAGTATAAGCATTTTCACGCCCATCGAAAAGCGTACCGTTCACTTGGACGACTCATCTGGTCTGGTCAATGCTATCAGACCATACTTAGAAAGCGGGAGCGATAAGTACTCCAGTTCGACAATTGTATCGCCAAAGATGCTATGGAAAAGCTTTACATGATACTCACCTATGCAATAGAGAAAGGCAAGCCCCTACCAAACTGAACATCATTTGCCAGCATTTTCACCACAGAAGCGCCGCATAAACGGAACAGCTGGAACTCACGCTGCGTTCGCAATCCGTTCTCTTCGCACCGTTTCACAAGGAGCTCAGAAATCTAGGAGTCTCGACAAAGCATTCACTGCAGGCCAGAACACATGTCGCGTTTACGAACACACGATCACATGTGTAAGAGAAGGCAGACGCATGACAGCGAGCGGCTATTTGGATCTTTGACAGCATAAGGATGAATCTCACTTGAAGTTCAATCACAGCCTGTCGGTTCACTTGCGTCGTTCGCTTTCGTCACGAATTCCCTTGAAAAGATTCTTGTCGTTGCCTCTTCATACTCGACACAATACTGAATTGAAACGGACAACCTTGGAACCTCATCGTCCAACATTCGCCACTGTCACATCAATCCGACATGACTTCCCTCGTGTGGAAGCGAGCCTGCGATGCCGCCTGAATCAACCCGAGCACTCGGAAGCAGACGTTTCTGCCCACTCTCCTAGCAGGTGAATGCAAACAGTCATAACCACTGCTTCAACCACATGGACAGTCGTTTGAAAGGGGTTCCAACGACCTATCTCGGCGGAACGTCAGACTGTATATTTCTGATGATCCGAAGGAGTGGCGTGCGATTGCTGGAACGGCATAACTTTAAGCCATGATGTGGATACTGCTGCAACACAGGCAGCACCTTGATCAAAGAACGATCAGAAAGCTATGTGTCTTTGGTGACGCGGAAGACCTGCACAAAGGGCCGTCTTTGTATGTCGAGTTTTAGGATGCCCTTCGATGTCGTGCTGGGTCTTGCCGTGCTCAGAATGTTCCTTCGAGGTTCTTAGTTCAGCTCAGAAGGGCCTGGTAAGAGTGATCTCCATGAGCAAATGTCAACGTCGGTGTTGCTATTCGAAGTCTCCGGGGACGCGTCTTGAAAGATTCCAAACCATTTCTGGAAGGATCGTGTCAATGCAGTATGGGTTCCTAAACTGACTCTGATCTTCTACTGGAGCCCAGAAAGGCAAGCTCCAATTCATAAAATTGGCCTCTTTCCGGACTCGTTCAATGATTATTTCATCACTTCCAGCAATCCAAACTGCATCAAACTGCATACCATTGGCTTTGGCATGACCGAATATTCTAAGAACTTTAGGAGCACTGGATCTCAGAGTCTTCAAACTCTCAACATCTGTTTGGATACATCAGCTCTTTATTTGAAGAGACGGATGAGAAAACTTACTCGCATCCGCCAATTGTCATGTCAATATGGCGTCCTGGAGTAACTCGCGATACCAATCTGCATCACTGGTTCTGTTGGTTATCTTGTTACTCTTGGGAAACATATGCAAACCAGGTGCATCTTCAGGCTTAAGCAAGAGCATACAGCCTCGTGCTGATCGTCCCCCAAGCGACGACGACGAAACTGTCGTACGAGACAATTGGGACTACTTTCGCAGGATTGGCGCTCTCACTACGATGTACCTCAACAAGCCAGACGCGGACGTCTTGAGAGACCTTCAATTGGAGAAACCACAACTATTTCCCCCAGGCTCGCAACTTGCTAGTCGATTCACAGATTTCAGAGCAGTGGAGCAGAATGGTTGGAATATGATCGATGGCACTGCTCAAATGGCGGGAGAGATGAAGACTTATGCCCCGTTCTGTGAGGCGCTCAAGGACCTGTCTCTGTCTGATACACCACGACCTATGGGAAAGCTGGAGCGTAAGGTTTACGACCATACCTTGTGGTATGAAGTCAATGGCCAAATGATCGAAGTTCGTATCCAATCTCATACCCCAAAGTGCAGGGTGTAGGTTAAGCTGACCTGCGTCCATAGCCAGTAGGAGATGAAGCATACTTCTCCTTCATCACGATTCCCGAACAAGGACTCCTCGTCCCTCAAAGCGTGTATGGTACGCAGTGGCTTATTGATGAACTGGACGGCGCCGCGGAGACCGGCCTCGAGAACCCTCCCATGTCGCACCTCTCGGACCTAGCCTTCCTGGATTGGCAGCGAGCATGCAACACCTACGGAGCGGATATGAAGGGGCTCAAGCATGTTTTCATACCAGTCATTATAGCACAGCTGGCGAAGGAAATGGTGCAGGAGATCTATAGGCAGAGAGGGCAGTCGATCAAGGACTTTGCCGATCTGCCGATGTGGGAAGACAGACTGTGCTTCCCACCGAACTCGAACGTTGGCCAAGCGTTGATGAGCTTGGTGCAGTTACAAGGCATTGGATGGTTGCTGCTCCAACATCGCCGGCAACTGGGTTTGAAGCGAATCCGACAGATATGTATTTTTAGGGATGATGATGTGACTTTTCGAGTGCTAGGACCGTCGTTTTACATCGAGCTGGAGAATATCCGTTGATGTCTCGCGGGGCGGCGACTGATTGGTTTTTTGTTTCTTGTGATTGTTATGGCGTGGGGTGTTTAAAGTTGCTTTTTCCCCCGGAAGGGCTGATCGAGATGATTGGAATTTTGTTATCTGGTGTGATGGTTACAGGTCAATATGACGAGGCTCCTTGCATCATATCCCCTTTCCAGACTCTCATATATGCTCTCAAGAATCACAGGTAGATGCACTTGCTCTATGTGATCATCGTTCTGAAACAGTCCCAGATCCATATTTCTCGGAGGAATCCATACCGATCATGACTTTGCGTTCAAATCACCGTGTGAAAAGTCCAAGAGGCATTTTGTATTTGAATAGATGGAACTAGTCCGATGTATCGATGAAGATGTCCTCCAGGGTCAAAGAGCCAGCAGTAACACAGATCATGCAACAATCGGGCCGTTGGCGGTGTGCCCAGCCGATAGTTGACCAACGATTCCTTCAATTCGCCTCTACTTCACATATGAACTTGAGCGAGCGGATCGTCCTCCTGGCATGCCGAATCTCAGCTCAGCCATTCCGTAGTTGACAAGTTGTAGATGTCGTTCTTGGGAGTACTCAGAATCATCCAGTATGTTCTTACGGCCTCTAATGGTTGAGATATGCGATGTGAAGCAAAGATGTCTGGAATGGTCTGGTCGGGTCTTCTGGCTTGACCTCAGATATATCTTGCTCACTTTTTCAGTCCTCATTCTCTGCTGTCAATCACACTTCAGAATCATATCTCAGCGGTATTTTACCTGTTACGATTGATCAACAGATCTTCCGTGTCACCCACGCAGAGAGCTGGAGGCCACATGGCCCCCATGCGTGTGCTACAGAAACCAACGAGGTATTCCTTTGAAGGACTCCTGCTTTTAGTGCTCATGTTACTACAAGCAGTCCCTGCGACAGTTGGTCATCCCGGCCTTCCTCGACAAAAGTCCAAAGGAATTGGTAGCAAACAGGACATGGCATCTGTAGCCTCAGCATGCACCGCGGTGCTTACAAACACCAACGCTGCAACCAAGTCTCTCTTCAAACGAGCCTGGTCCTACGATGACTTCGTCCAACAAGGCAACCGCAATCGATGTCTTCAGGAAGCATTCGAGAGCGACGTCCCGAAATCCGAGTTCACGCCTGAGGATTACGGCCAGCTTGTCGAGTACGGCTGGATAGATTCCAGAAGGACCAGTCGAGCTATGGTTGACTCTATTCTTGAGCGTCTGGAGACCAGAGCTTTTGCGAGAGATTGGCCACAGGGTATCGGCATGGCTCTTGAGACGCCTCCACTTGTCGCCAATCGCTGGATCCATGGGAAGGAGTCGACGAAGACGTATACGCCAGATGGTGCGGGAGCTTCTTCTGCAGCACCAAAAAAGTACAACGTGAGTACGCTGCGATGAACTGTGATCCAAGATATCTGACGAAATCGACGTAGCCCACATATGCATCTTACACGACTGCCATGGACATCCAGAATGGCGTGATCGCAGCCGAGTACGACAAGCTATACGGCCCCGAAAGAAGCATTCGCGAGAATCGGCGAAGATGGAAGGGAGGCGAGATCGCCCCCCTTTCTGCATGGAGCGACGTGATATTCCTCGAGTGGAGCAAGCAGAAAGCGAACGCCCTGCAACATCTCGGAAGTGGAAGGCCAGGGGAGATCCAATACATCGTCTTCAGCGAGATCCAGAGAACGGACGACAATGGCGGCATGGAAGCCGTCGACACGATGTTCGAAGTGATGACCCGGACCAACTCTGGCAATCTTGGACCTCCTGTCTTCAAGCACAAACGAACGTTCTCCTTTGCGACTCACAGCGATGTAGACGCCTTCCATGCTTTGTTGGGTACCCGTCCTGGTGAGATGGCCACCGACTTCCTTGCGAAACATAAAGAGGACCTGGGCCTGCGGCGTGTCACAGATATCAGTATCTTTGGCACGGGACCACATCAAGAGCGGTACGATCGGGATCGAGTCCGAGCTGGTTTGGTCTTCAAGATCCAGGCGGCTGCTTTCTTGGCTGGAAGTGCTTCTGGGACATCAGCTACAACGCCGGAGCTTTCGAGTGGGTCGGCATCGGGTCACGGAGGGAACAGTGGTGCTCAGACTCCTGGAGAGACAAGTGCTCATGCTGGTGGTGTTGTGTATCAGATTCCAAGAGCTGAGACGAAGTGAGGTCGGGGTTTCGAGAAGGCCTCCGGTGTCTTCCTTTTTGCTAGTATTATGCTTGGTGAGCTGCGAAGCTGGGCAAGAAATCAGATCAGACTGCAGCGCTGGACGTTGTACCTATCTCTTCGTGCATGACCATGAGAAATTGTGATGTCCAATAGTACGATCAGATCGCATGCAAGTGAGCTCGCCAAGCAAGGCTGAATGCTTAACCGTTCAGCCTTTCGAGACAGCTCTAATGAGGGGTGTTATGCATACCTTGGTACTGGTACCCCGTTGATTGAGCATGCAGACACGGATAGAGAATACCGATGAGCACTCGGCACACTGTTCCGTTCAGCTATGTCGATAGCTCCTTTTAGAGATAACTGCATAACTTAGGACGATATCAGTTGACACGAATGCTCCGCATTCTGCATTAATCAACGAACAAGGGTGCAAAGATAAAGAGACAAATTGCTCGTATTGCTCGATTACTCATCCAGGGCTGGTGTTTGAGAGGGACGTCTAGATTTCGTAGGCGAAATGAGAGTTTCTGCACAAACCCAACCCCACATATTGAAACCCCATGGGCATGGATCAGGGCATTGCCGAGGAAAGCTTGTGCACATGTTATGCTCAACATTTAGCCTCAATGGGCCGCTAAACCTCTTGCACAGAGAATCGGCAGATTCGGTGTTGTCACACGCCGGAACGGCCTGTGATACCTGGTTTTATGCACGAGTTGCAGGAGGCAGAGCGCAGGGCGGAGACAAGGCTAAGCTCCGGCGCGAGAAGAGGGCGGTATGTTCAGCCTGGGATTTCCTTCCATCCTTGTTGTTGGGATGCAGTGGTTTTTGGCAGGTTGATGCTTTGAGCGTGTGACAATCAGAAATTACGGTGCGATCTTGGACACGGTATAAACGCAATGGAATCAACTTCTGAGACGACCACGGCTGCGGATCGAGACACCAAGCAGTCAGCTGATGTAGAGAAAGGGCTCGGAGATAAGGAGACCGGCACTGCCTTGCCTTCTTCTTCAGCTTCCTTCAACGAGGCTCGCATTCAGGATGAAGAGAAAGCACTCCCAGTGAATGGTGACTCTGGCAAGGAAGCCATCGAAGAGTCAGCTGTCGAACATGACCCCAACGTCGTCGACTGGGACGAGAACGATCCCGACAACCCATACAACTGGCCTGCAAAGAAGAAATGGCTCAACATTGGAGTCTTGGCCGCTGTCACTTTCCTCACTCCACTGGCCTCGTCGTTCTTCGCGCCGGCTGTGCCTCGTTTGATGGCGAACTTTCACTCTACCTCTGAGATTACGGCGACCTTCGTCGTCTCGGTGTTCGTGTTATCTACTAGAGCATTGATGAGACAAGCTGACCGCGGTGCAGATATATTCTTGGCTTCGCAATTGGGCCTCTTGTCGTAAGTGAACGACAACCTCATATCTCCTGGCAAGACTGAGCAGCTAATTATCAACATAGATTGCTCCTCTCAGCGAACTCTACGGGCGTGTCTATATCTACCATGCATGTAACCTAGGCTTCATCATCTTCAACGTCGCCTGCGCTCTGGCCACCAACATGGACATGCTCATCGGCTTCCGTTTCCTGGCAGGCTGCTTCGGCGTAGCGCCTGTCACCATTGGCGGCGGCACCATTGCCGATCTCATGAAGCCTGAAGACCGCGGCGCTGCCATGTCAATTTGGGCGATGGGTGAGTTGTTTTGCAGAGACACCCAAATGAGAAGAAAAGTTCCAGCTGACAAACTCTCGTCAAGGCCCCCTCGTAGGCCCCATCGTAGGACCAGTAGCAGGCGGCTTCCTCAGCGAAGCAGCCGGCTGGCGCTGGATCTTCTGGGTGCTCGCCATCGCTTCAGGAGTCATTTCGATCATGGCCGTCTTCACGATCCAGGAGACCTACGCGCCCGTCCTGCTGGAGCGTCGCACGAAGCGTCTGCGCAAAGAGACCGGCAACATGGACCTCCGATCAAAACTCGAGCAGAACCTCCCACCCAGAGAGATTTTCGTCCGCGCAATCGCTCGTCCGACGAAACTCATGTTCCTCAGTCCCATATGCGCGCTGATGTCTCTGTAAGCCCTTCACAACCCCTCCTCAATAAACCCCGTCTCCCAAGGAAGACCTAACATGCCCCAGATACATGGCCATAGTGTACGGCATCCTCTACCTCCTCTTCACAACCTTCACCTTCGTCTTCCAAGAAACCTACTCCTTCAGCGAGTCCATCGTCGGCCTAACCTACATCGGCCTCGGAATCGGCAACTTCATCGGCCTGGGCGTGCTAGGCTTCTACTCCGACAAGATCATGAAGCGGCTCGCGGCCAAACACAACGACGGCAAGATCAAGCCCGAGTACCGTCTGCCGCCGCTCATCTGGGGCGCGCCTTTCATCCCCGCGGGCCTGTTTTTGTACGGCTGGAGTGCCCAGTATGCGGTGCATTGGATCGTGCCGGAGTTGGGAACGCTGCTCGTGGGTATTGGGATGATTGCGGCTTTTATGGCGATTAATACTTACCTTGTGGATGCGTTTACGCTGTATGCTGCGAGTGCTATGGCGGCGAATACGATTTTGCGGTCGGTGAGTGGGATCTTTTCCGGTTGTCGATTCGGCTTCTTCCTCTTTATTGCTGGGCAGTGCTTACCGATGTGTTTAGATCCTCGGCGCGGTTTTCCCTCTGTTCGGTCTGCAGGTTAGCATCCTTACCTCCGCTGTGCTTGCGTCGATTGGATCTCAAGTCACTGACGCTCGGAAACAGATGTACAACGCCCTCGGTCTGGGATGGGGCAATAGTCTGATCGCCTTTGTGTCTTTGGCTCTATGTGCGATTCCCGTGGCTTTCTACTGGTACGGCGAGCGATTGCGTACCAGCAAGAGGTTCCAGGTAAAATTCTGAGGACAAAACATACGAGTGAGGATTTAGGTGGATGAAAGTCCCATTTGCTTTTTTCGTTTCTCTATAGAGGGTATCGATTCGCTTTTTGTCTTTTCGATGCTCCTCCCATTATGCTCCAGATTTCCTTTTGCCTGCTCGGAAGCCCATCTTACATGATCCCAACTTTTAGAATAACCACATCGTGAACAAGCCTCGATCTTTTCTGTTCCAGGCAGGTGTGGTGCTGGTAGTCGAATGCAGCGTGGTGACTGCCCCGACTTGAAGACAAATCCTGGCCCCAGAAGTGCATCTCGTTCGCTGCATAGAGTTTGCAGCATTGATTGCCACCGTCGCAGTCAAGCTCAGCCGTGTTGGAAGCGGCATGCTTCGACAGCAAAGATTTCTTATCCGAAAGAAAAAATATTACACCAAAAATTCTGCAATCCCTCAGCGCTTGCCCATCTTGCTCTTCTTCAGCGCCAGCCTCTTATTCCTCCGATCGAGATCACTGCCCGTGTTCTTCTTACTGCCAATCTGCTTGGCCTTCTTCTCCTCCTTATCGTCCACAATCGTCAACCAATCGTCCGGCACGGTGCCCTCAGCCTTCTTGCCCTTATACCCGTACTTCGGCTTCCAATCCTGCGCAGCATCGTCGTACTCCAACTTGCCGTCCCGTCGCTTGGGCTTGATGCCCTTCTTCTCCGCGAACTTCTGCCACTTGGTCTTCTCCTTGTCTTTGGGCACGGGCTTCTCGCGCGGCAGGTGCGTGGAGGGAGCGGGCAGGTTGAGTTGCAGGGATTGGTCTTCGGTCGATTTCGTGATGGCGCAGGTTGTCAGGAGCTGGTTGATCAGGCCTTGTGCAGTGTCGCGCGCGACGGCTTGAAGGGTCGCTTCTTTGTTTTCAGCGAGAGAGGGGAGAGGGTTGGGGTCGTTGCAGAGGAGGGTGCCGAGGTCGAAAGTGAAGGGTTGGGGTTTGGGCTCGAGGTGCGCCATTTTGTATGTTGTTGTGAGGTTGTTGTTCTGCCTCTGGGTGTTGCTTTCTTGCGAAAGTTATCGGCTGGATTGAAGAAGAAATCGTTAAGGCCGAGGCGAAATCTTGGCTTGGGGAAGGCTGGCGCTAATGCAGCAGGGCAGTTAGCGTGAAGTCTAAATTTGCTCCATGGACATGAGTAGCGAATATTATTGACATGGACTGCGATGCCAACTCGCATCTCAAAATTGTATAGTATCAGAGGTAAGCTGTCTTGGTCTCTACTCCCGCCGACGATCTTCACACATCACCGAAAACATTGGCACTATGAATATCTACGCAGGTCATTGACAGCCATCTCCCACGGTGGTTATTTCAACTGTTGGCCAGGTTTGATCTCATAACATGCAGCTCGCTCTGGCTACCACCAGTGTTGAGATACTTACTACAGGCCCAGTCGGATCATCACCCGTGTACACGCACCATCAGGGAACAAAATTTCCACAATACACAGCGTGTTTGCGTGAGCGTCGCATCACATTGCCAAACACCCAATCATCAAGGAATTGTTGCTGACCTTTCTGCCAAACGCTGCTTCGACATACGTGCTGGATTGACATCGTTCATTCCAAAAGATGCCATGTCATGCATCTCTCGGTCGAAAGCTGGTATCCGTCATGGTAGTAGTCGGCCGGGTTGGTAAGGGACTTACATGTATCTATGCCGTTCGACTCTCTGACTCAATGGCCGAGATTGGAGTCAATAGCAACCGAACACATTAAGGACGGTCGTATAATCATGAAAAAGCTGCACAAGTATTTGAGGGCTTGTGTCAAGTTAGACCAAATTAATCAGCCCTGCGAAAGCCCATTTCGTAGCTTCGATCAACACCGGCTCGGACAATTCCCTTCGCATCCAGTCGACGCCGTATCTGAACTCGGCCACGAAGCACCTTTTAAAGCAAACCTACGAAAACAGCGTTCTTTGAGAACACCGCCCAGTCCTCGCACAATCCATGTCAATTGAATCAGTGGAGATTGCAGAAAACAAACCTGATACCGGAAGGATTCGGCAGATTTGACAAGGCGAAACCTTGGACACTCCTCCAATATCACATGGGTATGTCCTCTAGCGACGCGAGAATGATTCAAAAGTAGACCTGGAATGAAAGGACTGTTCCTGAAGCGGCAGAGGTCTAACAAAGTTCCTCAGACCACACCAGTAGGGAGAGGACCATTGTTGATGGAACAGCAGGTGTGCTCTAAAACGGAGGTGGAATTGCTTCAGGTTTGAGATTCCGTTGGAAAGGCAAACGGTGAAGCAGCAGCAGGAGGCAAGACAGGCATGCGCCACGCGAACGAACAGTGATGTCGGCAAGCGAAGAGAAATGTCGTCAGGTTTGGCCTCTGCATGAGTCGGGAGTGTTTGCCTCCGCATACCGTAAATAGAGCGTTCGGTTCTGAAAGTAGAACATGTGGAACGAGATAGAAGGGCATGTTCATGCACGAGCACTATTCCTATCAACGCCTTACAGTACCACCTGTAATCATGGAGACTAGTCCCATTAGCAAAGAGCACCGGGCCGAGGTACGGTGTCGAACAATATTTCTGGACGCAAGTGGCGGCTGCATCGCTTAGGATGGGAGAAACAAAAAGAAAGTCGAAAACGAGAAAGCCGTTGAGAATAGAGAGAGATATTTTGGGGTATTGCTTTTTTGGCAGACGGGACGTCATCGATGGGACAGATCTTGCTATATTCGTATATGGGCCCATGTATAGGGCGCTCGGCAAGCTGTGCTCGGGCCTCTGTAGAACAAATGCAGAAGTTGAGAAAATCGTATTCGGCATGCCGGCAGTGAACGTATTTTTCGCCTGGAGAAGAATAGACGAGCGCCAGACGAGCAAGAAAAAATGTCACTACAGCATCGGCGGTGACGAAGATGTTGTGGCTGTTCTTCGCTTGGCGATTTACTTTTCATGCGTTTCTTAATATAGACGCCAGTTCCTGCGTCCAGGCGACGCTAGGATGCCGCGAGCTTGCGGCACGGTTGCTACTAACGACGGCCGCGATTTGTGGGAAGGTTGGGCTGCTTCTGTGCTGAGAGGGTCTGGATGCTGGTGTAGATGCAGTAGCTGAACTGCTGAACCGCCGCCTGACTTTCTTGTGTGTATACATGATAGGATCACAGGCCTCAGGATGGGCGATGCCGTGGCGGAAATAGACGGCCAGAGTATTCAATGCGAGAGACAGGGGCGAATTCACATGTTCTGCAGTGCTGTGATTCGTCGGGAGAGTGAAGAACAGGCTCGGGAAGTGAAACGCTCTGCTCGCACCGTTTATTTTGGAGGGGATGTCACGTGCATTGGCCGTGAGTGAAAGAGTTTAGGTGGTGCTAGCTGGTAGGTGGTGTTATTTGGTGCTAGCTGTTGTTTTGGCTTCCTTTTGGTGGGACCCTGCGTCGTCGTCGTCGTGTGCTTCCACAGCGGGCATCCACCATCACAAGCAAGCAGAAGTCACTTTATTACCACTAGTAGTACAAGACTCGCCCTTCGCCCAACGCAAACAACTTTCTTCTCGTCTCCTCACATTTGTCTTTCCTCCAACACCACTCTCCCAATTCTCCTTACTTGATCTTCTGCGCTTCATCTCACTCACGACGCAATACGAATCTTCTAATACACGACCGCCCGCCGCCTTGTCTCAAGTGGAGCCTCTCACTCGCTGAGCTCTCTCTCATATACCCCTCCGCCTCTTTCCCAGACCGCCTGAAACACGCTTGTTCCGGCCTGCCATTGATCTTCTCGCCCTCCACCATCACCACCTCTTTCTCTTCCTCACACTCGCTTCCTGCACATAACCCACATCACTCTTCAAAATGTGCGGCATCTTTGGCTACATCAACTACCTCGTGGAGAAGGACAGGAAGTTCATCCTCGACACCCTCGTTAACGGTACGTGTCTCCAACCGCCCTCCTCCAAGCCCTAACAACATTCAAAAGCAATCGAGCTGACGTAGCCTCTTCTCCCATCTGCAGGTCTCTCCCGTCTTGAATACCGCGGCTACGACTCTGCAGGTGTCGCCGTCGATGGCGACAAGAAGAACGAGGTCTTCGCCTACAAGGAGGTAGGCAAGGTCGCCAAGCTCAAGCAGCTCATCGAGGAGGAGAAGCCCGACCTCACCAAGGTCTTCGACAACCACGCCGGTATTGCACACACCAGATGGGCCACCCACGGCCCTCCCAGCAGGGTCAACTGCCACCCTCACCGCTCCGACCCCAAGTGGCAGTTCGCCATCGTTCACAATGGTATCATCACCAACTACAAGGAGCTGAGGGCTCTCCTCGAGTCCAAGGGAATGCGTTTCGAGACCGAGACCGACACTGAGGCCATCGCCAAGCTGGCCAAGTACATTTTCGATGAGCACCCCAACCTCGACTTTACCAGCCTCGTCAAGGCCGTCGTCAAGGAGTTGGAGGGTGCTTTCGGTCTTCTCATGAAGAGCGTGCACTTCCCCGGCGAGGTCGTCGCTGCCCGCAAGGGTTCTCCCCTGGTCATTGGTGTCAAGACCCAGAAGAAGATGAAGGTCGACTTTGTCGATGTCGAGTTCGCGGAGAACGACCAGGCTCTCTCCGCCGAGCAGGCCAGCCAGAACGTGGCTCTCAAGAAGGGTAACGACCTCCTTTCCGTCCCCGGTCTGTCCGCCGACAAGTCTCTCCTCCACCGCTCTCAGTCTCGCGCTTTCTTGTCCGACGACGGCATGCCCCAGCCCACCGAGTTCTTCCTCTCCTCCGACCCCTCCGCCATCATCGAGCACACCAAGAAGGTCCTCTACCTCGAGGACGATGACATTGCCCACATCCACGAGGGTCAGCTCAACATTCACCGTCTGTCCAAGACCGACGGCACCAGCAACGTCCGCGCCATCCAGACCATCGAGATTGAGCTGCAGGAGATCATGAAGGGTCGCTTCGACCACTTCATGCAGAAGGAGATTTTCGAGCAGCCCGAGTCCGTCGTCAACGCCATGCGTGGTCGCTTGAACG
>MSJI02000052.1:0-43028 GCA_001931905.2 Cladosporium sp. IMV 00045
GGCACGTACATCCGAATGGCGTTCTTCATCACTCTCATTCCTCAGATCTGGCTGGCCTTGTTTTTCTTCCAAGCGCTGGTAGGCGACTTGTTTCAAGTTTGCGGCCCGGTGAAGCAGATGCAGAGGAACTCTAGATTCTACTCTGGCCAGGCACCGAAACGACTTCGCCGAGATGCTGGACCTCTCCCACACGTGACCATACAGTTGCCGGTGTACAAGGAAGGCCTCCAAGCTGTCATCGAGCCAACTGTACGTTCGTTGAAGGCTTCAATATCCACATATGAGATGCAAGGTGGAACAGCGAACATCTTCGTCAACGATGACGGCATGCAGCTGATTCCTGCTGAGGATGCCCAACTTCGTCGAGATTTCTACGATGAGCACAACATCGGTTGGGTGTCTCGACCAAAGCACAATGAAAAGCCGACAGATGGAAGCAAGCCTTTTGTCCGTCGTGGCAAATTCAAGAAGGCTTCCAACATGAACTACGCCATGTGGGCCAGTGTCCGCGTCGAAGAGAAGCTTGCGAGTATCGACCGAGCTGAGGCTTGGGGCCAGGAGGAAGAAGCAGTCGCGTACGAGAAGGCGTTGTCTGAAATCCTCGACGAGGAGGAAGGTCAGATGCAAGCCGATGGCGACATTCGCATGGGGGACTACATTCTTATCATCGACTCTGACACTCGCGTACCGACTGACTGCTTTCTTGATGCTGTCTCTGAAATGGAGCAGTGCCCTCAAGTTGCCATCCTCCAATTTGCGTCTGGCGTTATGAACGTTACCGACTCCTACTTTGAAAAAGGCATCACCTTCTTCACTCACATGATCTACACGCAGATTCGCTATGCAGTCGCGGGCGGAGACACTTCACCTTTTGTGGGACACAACGCAGTACTTCGTTGGGCTGCAGTGCAAGAGATCGCGTATGAATGCGACCACGACACTCGAGAGAAGTATTGGTCAGAGAGCACCGTGTCGGAAGACTTTGATATGGCTCTTCGTCTCCAGGCAGAAGGTTACATTGTTCGTCTCGGAGCATACTTCGGTGATGGCTTCAAAGAAGGAGTGTCATTGACAGTGTACGACGAGCTTGCTCGCTGGGAGAAGTATGCCTACGGTTGCAGTGAGCTCATCTTCCACCCATTCAAGGACTGGCCTACCCGAGGGCCTTTCACCAAGCTATTTCTGAGATTTCTTGGCTCCGGCATATCATTTCCGTCCAAGATCACCATCATGGCTTACATCGGCACCTACTACGCGCTCGGCTCTTCATGGATCTTCACTGTGATGAACTATTTCATCATCGGCTGGTTCAATGGCTTCCTCGATCATTACTACCTCGACAGTTTCAAGATTTACATCGCCATCATTGTCGTCTTCTACTTGTGCGGTAACTTTGCCTTGGCCATGCTCCGCTACCGCAATAACGAGAAAGGATTCCGCGCCGCCTTCGTGGAGAACATCAGCTGGATCCCGCTCTTCACAATCTTCCTCGGTGGTGTCTCATTGCACATTTCGCAAGCGTTGCTGTCTCATCTCTTCTCCATCAACGCCACATGGGGCGCAACACGCAAAGAGGCAGAGGACACGACTTTCTTCGCCGAGATTCCAAGGATTCTGAAGAACTTCAGGGGCACTTTGATATTCTGCTGTGGTTGCGTCGCCACAATGGTTGTATGTGCACACGTTTTGCCTGCACTTTGGCAGATCAACGAGTTTATTGCGATCTTCCCGGTGGGCATGCTTGTCGCTGGTCATTTCTTGCTACCGTTCATTTTGAACCCGGGCTTGATGAAACTTACCTGGTAATTGTGCAATGCTTGGATTGCTTGGATGTTGCGAGTCTCTTCAGCTCGCTTAAGATATTCCAGACCAATTTTTTTTGTTTGATTGTTTTTAGCTTTTGCACAGTACTAAACAGTTGAAATGATTGTTCCTAATCCAAGATCATCTCGACCTTGAGAGTCGTTGTAGCAACCAAGCCGTGACGACCAAGCAAGATCCAAAGCATTCGCTAGATTAAGCAGGTATTCCCTGGCTGAGCTGCTCTGACAAAGTCGCGTTCGGTGTAGTCCATTTCGCGATGTCCTTGTTAACCTCACCAAGAAGGTCGCTAACAAGACGACCAAACACGACACTTCCCCAGTCGTTCAAGTGCGTGCGGTCACCCTCCTCATAGTTGTACCTGTAGCTCGCTTCCAGGCCGATGGTGTTGCAATACCACCTGCTGGCCTCATTGAGGTCGACCCAGAGTGTGTCAAGAGATTCGGCGACTGCAATTGTGGTGTTCCGCTCGTTGGCCAGATTCTCGATGATGCGCGGAGGAGTGCCGGTAAATTGACGTCTGGTCAATGGTGTGAGCAAAATCGGTGTTGCCTTTGCTGAACGGACTTCTTTCACGAAGTTCCCAAGGTTGGTTGCGTAGTCGGAAAGGCTGATGTTCTTGTCGGGTTTCTGGTCGTTGTGGCCAAACTGCAATGGTTCGGTTAGAAGCATAGCTCGATCGTACTACATTTGTGAGGTTTACCTGAATTGTCACAAACACCTTGTGGGAGTCTTTGTGGCTCTTCACCTCATCCAAGACGGCTGCCCAATCTCCACCCTCTCGAAAAGATACTGTTGTTGCACCGCTATGACCGAGGTTTTTGCCAGCTGCGGGCTCACGTAGGGTTGTCTCCAAGAAGCCATCACCCCATCCACCGTCTACTGCTGTAGTCGAGTCTCCTGCTAAGACCATGTAGACTGGTCTGTTACGCGGACGGGAAGGCGAGGCGGTCGCAGGCGATATGGCCGTTGCCGCCAGAATGGTTGTGAGGCCAAAGGGAAACTTCATGACCAATGATGTCGATGAGAATACCGATCGAGAAAAATTGTTCCTACCTCTTGTCGAGAAGACCCAGCGTACCATTACTTATGAGTTCTATTTAGCACCGTCTCCAATAGTACTTTCATTGAGCACAGGTTTGGCCAAGATAATCCGCCAATCATGGTTATACAGCAATATTGTAAAAGATCGTCATGTCTCCATCTCGGCGTATTTACGTCCGCCTCCGCTTCTCATTTCTTCCGTAAGGGTTCGGTCTTGCGGAGGGCACTCCAAAATTAATTGACCAGACAGCCATTTCCCTGAAATACCGAGGCTATTGGTCCTGCAAGCAAAAAGGATATGGTAGATCAAATTGGCAAAAACATACAACAGGCGGGATTCCCAGATGGTCACCCACTCTAGTACTAGTCGCCCGGTTCAGTGCTTATGTATGGCAGAGCGGACGGGATGCCCAGTTTTCACTGACCTATGGTCGTATGTACGGCTCCAAACAGTATGGAAACTTATATCCCTTGTCCAAATGGAGAAACACATTCAAAGGGAGCCGCCTCTACGACCTGCTTCCGCTAAGCTTACGACTGGCTATGCAATTGATATGATGACTGGGACAGAAGTGCAATAGTGAGTTCCAGCGTTCAGAAATTGATCTTATCACGGGAGTTCTCTATGGTTTAGCCCAAAGTACTAACCTCTATTCCAAACTCGACATCTTCACACCCAACAGCTGCATAAGCATCCAACAATGCGCATGGGCAGCCTCATGGATTGGATGACTGGACGTGACGACTCAGCGAAGCCACCTCGCCGCACAAGACGAACAGGCTTCCTCTGGGAGCGTGAGGATATCATAGATCCGCCACTTCGCTCTCTCCCGCCAACACGCCCGCGCCGCTTGACTAACACGTCGCAATCACATGCCCAACTACAGTCTGGACTTATCGCCCGCTTACCACCAGAGATCCGTATTTTAATATGGGAGCATGTTATCGGACCCGAAGATGCTAAAGACGTATTGCATATCGAGGTCGGCGATGGGATTCTTCGGCAGAACCGATGCTACCAGCGGGACAGCACTGCATTGGGATTCCAGCACGACTGCTGGTCGGCTATGTGGAGGGGGAAATACCGTGTAGGAGGCGGGAAGGGCATATATGAGCCAGCCGGACACTACTATGCATTTCTTCCACTACTCTTTACGTGCAAGCTCATGTAAGATAAGGTAATCACACTCCAGGACATGAGCAACTGGCTGACTCGTGCAAGCTATATCGAGAGCGTAGGTCTGCTATACAGCAACAACACCTTTGACTTCCGCCGGTCCGCTACTGTTATCCGCTTGCCGCACGTCATGCTCCCACATCGCTTCCAGCAATTGAACCGTGTGCAATTCAGCACAGCTTTCTCCTGCTACGTATCGAGGCGACAACTACATGTACCGCAAGGCCTTCCGGCGGACTTTTGGGAGCTCCCAGACGACCGCCGTTTGTGGGAAGAGGCCTGCCAGGTGCTTGCCTCCTTCAATCACCTAGGATATCTGCGAATCACGATCGAGATGATGTGTCGGCTCGAACAACACAAGCATCCCGTTGATGCTTCGCTCTTACTCGAGTTCTTGCTACCGTTAAAAGCTGTGAGCGCAAAGAGTTTCGCAGTCGAGATTCCCGAAGGCATTAGCTCTGTGCGTGAAAGGCTTGGAGAAGTGCCATTTCGAATCATTGAGCGGCTTTAATTAGGACTTGCTCCCGGTGATCTTTTGGGCGAGTGTTCGACATGCAGTAGGTGGCTTACATATGAATATGATAGCAATTCACTAGTGAATAAGGATTGGCCATGTCATAACGCTTACTTCTTCTTCGGGTTTGCCAAACAGTGTCAATCATTATTTGAGAGCAACATCCTTCCACGTCGCACACCGGAACCCGTACCATATAATCTCGATTGCCGTGTTAACCATCTACATCTTGGCCCCATACCGCATGCCTTTAAAACTCGATCTTGTCCGTCCGGTCAAAAGTGCTATTTCTGAGCGTCTCGGTTCGCGCGATACCTCCAGACTGTATGAATCACAAGGACAAGAACTCCAAGAATCGCTACCGTACAGTCGAGAGGAGTGAGGCCCGGAGTGGCTGTCACCGAAGCCCAGAATTGCACAATGCTTGCGTAGTTCAAGACCACAAGAAACCAGATATCGATTTCCCACACACTCGAATCTGACGATGGCGGCATTTGCGTGGTCATGTAGATTAGTCGGCAGACTCCTAGAAAGAGCAGTAGACTTGTGAAGCGATAGGGCTGTTCGAAGTCAGAGGAAAGGTATCGGTCGTACTGTGTAAAGTAGGCCAGCTTTGCTGGTTGCTGATCAAAAAAGTAGGCAAAGAACATATATGGCACCAATATCAGGATATTCACTGTTAGGCCTGGACGTTCGGGCGATGGTATCATGCTTGGGATGAGAGTCGCCAAGACAGTCATGACGATACCGTAGAGCCACGAATCCATCTTTGCAAGGCGTAGGTACGAGAGCAAAGCTTCATCAAAGCTCACATCTTCTGGAATTGGCGTGTGGAGCTGAGTCTCGATGTGGATACATTTGGCGAAGAGAATGTACGTCCCAAAGATTGACGCAACGATGCTCATGAATGCACGTGGTCGCGTCGCCGATGTTTTCGTATCGACCCAAGCGACTAGAGTCGAAGCCATCGCTACCGTTATTGAGATCCATTTGTCCAGCGGGAAGAACACCTGGAGGAAGTCGAAAAGATAGGGCGACTGCAGATTTTGCTCGACATGCAGATCTCCATGTGGTGGAGGCACTCCAAAGTGACCTAATCGTTTAGAGAGGTCCTGACGAAGTTTGAGTACCCCTTGGCATTCATTTGCAAGTTCGTTCAAGCCTCTTCCCTTCGGATATGTGAGCGCATATTTTATGACAAAGCATAGGACACGACCAACCTCTGCGGCGATGCACGCTTGGTACCTGACGAGGCTCAAAGTCTTGTGACCATCTACCCAGGAGAAGATTGCCCATGCGCCAAAGAAAATCGTGATTATGATGCTGCTAATCGCGATGGTGGTACTGAAACAGTTATCAGAACGAGGCGTGCGCGACTTCGAGCTCGGGATATTGAGTGGTGCCAGGTCTTCTCCGGTTTTGCTCAAACCCCCAACGACGTCGACAGCGGGAGGTTCCTCGTTTTCAAAGGTACGTTCATCGTAAGGTTTCATGGGCTCCTCGATCTCATCTATTGAATCACACGACACGCGTGGCTGCGAATGCGGTGTGACCCCATTTCTTTCAGGGGCAGGTTCTTCAGGGATATGACTGACAAAAGCCGGTTCATATTCGTAACTCTGGCATTGATGGGGAATAGAAGGCTTGGGCGGAATTGCAGCCGAGATAGGAGGCGTTAGAACCGTATTGGGTGTTCTTTGAGTCGAATCAGCAGGAGGTAGCGTTGCAGACAAGTCAGACGCGGTAGGAGGCATCGCGGCTGGCACTCGTATAGGCCTGCCATTGGTTCCCGTATCTGGAGAATCACCAGACATAGTAGATGAAATTGTGTTGTCATCATTCTCCGCGTTGTTAGACTCCATAAACGTTGTAGACGGAATCGTAGCTGACGTGTTGGGAGCCTTGCTTTCGAGTTCCATGTCTGAGGACTGAGCAGGCGTGATCGAGACGTTGGTGTTATTCTCCGCGTTCTGCAACTCAACAGGCATTGTAGACGGAGTCTCGGCTGACGTGTTCGGAACCCCGTTTCCAGTTTCCATGTCTGGAGACTGAACAGGTATGGTCGGACTCGCGGCTGGCGTGTTCGGCTTGTCGACTACCGCATCCGAAGGCCGTTGTGATGCTTCATCAGAGCTAGAGGGACCTGCTAGGTCACGATCGGTATGGGTTGGACGTTGGTCTTTGGCAGGCGAGGCAGGAGATGCATCACCATTTTCCGTACTTGGCGCCTCCTTTGAAGTTGAGCCACCGATATTGTCTGGACTCTTTTCGATGACAGCGGATGCTGGAATATCTTGCTGCCTGGGGGTTGAGCAAGGAATAGGCAATGGACTACCAGAAGACTGTACCCTTGCCGTATCGCTTGTGTGTTGTGGAGGAAGACATTCGTGCCCAACGCTCTTCTCGTTAGTCTCGTCGTGCGATGCATTCTGGTCATTCATGGTTCGTCGAAAAGTAGAGTAAACACTTAGCGGAGGTCGTTGAAGTTGGCATTGACGTTGGCGAACATTCGAAAGACCATGTGAGGGTGGAAAACTCTTGATTTCAAGTTCGTATTATAGGCCTAGGCACAAGGCTGTGCGCGATCAGGTGAGATCGCCCTTTATGGCATAGCATGTGTGCGTCAGCAAGGGCAGAGCTGGTGGGCTTTTATCTCCTAATTCAGCTCATGAAGTTGTGGAACCACACAGCCTTGTGTCCTGGTCATGATCCACGTCCATGCTCAGAGCTACTAGCAATGGCCTCGTGGAAGTGCCATCATTGGCAACGATCACACTACTCCCTGCAGCGGTTCCGTTCTGAGTAGAAATAGTCTTGACTGGTTCTGCAAGGTGTCAGCTCTGGCTGGTAGATACTCTTCCCGGACTCAAGGGGAAATGCACTCGTGCACTCGTTTGCCGACGTAGCCGCTACTTGGGCGGAGGCATCATATAGGCTGGTGGGTATTCGCGAAGTGCCAGCCTTCTCTGACGTGCTTGTGAGCTGTTCACAAATAGCTGCTGCTGCATATGCAAGCCGCCACAGCACACTTCCTCTGCACGAGCTGATATCTACATGCAGCCTTCCATAGACCAAGCTCCATACACGTCTGCGGCTAGCTCGCAATTTATTGCTGGTATAGGGCAACAGGAAGCCATGGCTCGATGAATTTTGCTTCTGAACACTTCGTTTGTTGAGTAGCTACTGCGGCATCTTGATGTAGCCTCTTTTCCCCTCTTACACGCTTCGAGGCTGTGATGTGCATAGATACATGTATGTCAGCTCGATCTGAACATGAAGGCCAAGCCGTGGGCTGTTATGTGGCTTCATGCTGCAGATGTTCTCTCGTACCTCAGCTGAAGTCGCCTATGATAGACTTCGGTACCTCGGTAGCTGGTGCTACAAAAGCATGCCTGAGGTTTGCCCATAACATGCAAGTGCGTGCAACCATCAGGACCTTCGAACGCTGCGATTGCAGCTGAAAAATCACTGGTTAGGCGTGTCGCAAGGTCAGTCAGAATCTCGATTGTACTCCCTGAATCCCACAGCCCAGGTCGGTATGTGAACGATACCTCATCTTAAGCGCAAAGAACCCAGGAGCCAGAATAATGCGAGGGCAAGGGGCCAGGCTCTGATAATTGGAAGAGATAAGCTGGCCGAAAGCTGTCGATGGCTATGTCTGGCGCACTTTCTGGCACTCACAACCATAATACCTTATTGTAAGGCTGCAATATTGCATGTTTTTGGTGACATAAAACTGCATGTCTACACGCCAATACTGATCTCAAAGCAGCTGTGATTCCGATGGCCGACAAAATCATCATTTTTGACTCGCAGGTACCGAAAATGACAGTCGTATGCTTGTTCCTCATTAGCATGGTAAACTCTTGCTTGCCGATAGATGCCCAAGCGTCTCGACCAGCGAATCAACATCGCACCTCTGCGTCTCCGCTCGAGACTCCCTTCCAGCCCGTCTGAGCTCATCCTCCGACCTCTCTACATCCCAGTCCCACAACATCCGCACGATCAAAACGCCTTGCTCTGCTGGTGCTTCATTGTCTATGACAACAAACAAATCTGGATGTCTTCTTGTGACTATCCTGTCACAGCTTTCAAGTTGCGCCTGGCCTTTGACAAAATTGCCATAGCTCACAGGAAAGCACTCCAGCACTCCGTCATACGACATCCGCCCCGAAACAGCCGTGAAGCATTCCTCCCCACAACCAAATGATTCACCACGTGGGTCGGGAATGGCGTGCTGCACTTCACTCATGGGCCTCGCAGTGCTGTACATCTTGAATCGTCAGGCTCCCTCGCGCATAGGACCGCCTTGGTTGTCGGCGTGATTGTCTTCGCTGCTGATACGTCGGTTCTCGTCCGTATGCTGGAAGTCTTCGCGCACTGTGTCGAAAGATTCGTCGTTGTCCGATACGCTCGTCAAGCTTAGTCCAAGGTCCTTCGGTGGCAGGCAGCAGCGTGTGACTTTCCATTTGCCGCGATCGCGGTCGAGGTGGACCTTTAGCGTATCAGTGTAGCAACTCGCATGTGTTCTTCAGGGAGGTTTACTCACGGCAATCACACCTTTCTCCCGCCACTCAGAACTCGTAATAACCACAAACCCAAACTCACAAGCAAAATGTTTCTGGCCCGTCAACTCGCCAGCGATCCTCTTGGAAACAATGTCAATATGGAACTTAAGCAATTCTTGAAGCGTCTTGAGCTCGTGGCCATTCGTCTCAGCAGGCCAGCACCAGCCGAGCTCTTCGAATTCGTCTTCTTCTGGCTGGAAACCGCCGTGTTCTCGTACGGCTGTCGGGAATAGCTCCCAGACGTCATCTTCGTTGCACTCTGGTGCGATGTTGTATAGTAGCCATTTATCTTCGTAGCTATCTGGCACGTTGATGTGTGAGCGGTCTAGGATAGAGGTCGCGTTTTCTGGTAGCCGTAATGCGGGCATGGCTGATTTTGTCTTAAATTTTGGGAGGGGTAAGAATTGTTCAGTTGGTTCGCTGGGTAGTGAATTCGTTTCTAGTCGTGCTAGCTTCTCAATATACAGAAGCATGAGCTATGCTTCCACTGTCGAAGGATGGAGGATCCGCTCACGCTAGGAGTTAGTAGACGCCGTTGTGGCGAGTCAGTAGCCGGAATCTTCGCGACTTGCATATTCCACTTCTTCTCATTGATTGCCCGGTGGATTTGATATGTGTACCTATCAGCCCTGATTGACAAACGCGAAAGAAGCAAAATGACATCTGTGGAAGGTGAAGGTGAAGGTGTTTCATTGCTTGGCTGGATTTCGAAACCGTGCTGAATGTTGGAAAGGCTGTCCTTTACCTTTCTCCCGACTTTTACCTTGACTAAGCAGCCGCTCCAATGGCTCTGCCATCAGGGACAACGAACGCTCCATGTATATGCCCGCAAGCGCGTCAACAGCCGAGTAGTGGCATCGTAAGGGCTTGCCGCGTCCGGATAGCCCCTTCGCAGCTTGAGACGGCAGCATTGTTGACTCTGTCCACCTTCTGACTGAAAGTGCATCGAGTCACTTCCCATGCCTCGAAGCGAGGCGTATCGAGTCGGTGTGCTAGCTTGTTTGATCGCCAGCTGCTGGCCGACGAGCAAGCCTAAATTCCGCGCTCATCGGTACTGCATCTTCTGACCACCCCTCTTCTCCATCTTTGCTTGCCTCTTGCTTTGTCCACCAGCTCCACTTGCAGCACCCTCGCTTTCACCTCCACCCATACCAGCCAGTCCCTTCTTCGCACCCGTGAAAGTCGTGAAAGCCAACCATCCCGAGTACAGCGGCACAACAATGTACGCATACCACGCCTTGTTGCCGAGCAATGCCGCAAGGCCGACGCAGAACCAAGTCCAGTAGGTGATGTCCCACATCCATTCCGTCAAACCCTTGGCCTCGAGATCCTCGCCTGCACGCTTCAAGTCGCCATTGTCAAAGGTGGGGCGACCGATGCGCTCGAACCAGAACTCGATCAGGAGAGCGGGGAGCGTGAGGGAGAACCAGACGCTGAGGTTGCGGGAAGAGAGCAGGACGTGGATCAAGAGGAAGACTGCGTTCACGCCTAGAGATATCAGGTGCATGCGGTTGAGGATGGCAGTGTTGCGGGCGGCCAGGGTTTTGAGGGCTTTCTAGAGATGCGAATCAGTGATTGTATTGGGAATATTTCGTCTTAACCAACTTACTTGGGCCATGCTGGCGGATGATCTGCCCGAGTATGGGGAGGTTGTCGGGTTATTATATATGCAAGATGACCGACTACCTATGCATGTCTTTAGGGTCTGAGATGTGACGATGCTATCCTTGGCAAGGCAATCGTCTCGATCAGCCACAGCTTTGGTCCCCCGCAAAAACAGACAGGGCGCACGGCCCATCAACACTTGCCGCCTCGCAGCATAACACAAGCTGCGCAACACAGCAACGACTGCGACGTGACGGCGTCAGCATCTGCTATACCCAAACATTGCGCTGTACGCCACATATCGACACAGAAAATTACACAGAATATACGACAATTCAGTCTGTCGAATCGCGACCGCTTACGAGATGAGATGAGGACCTGCATCTGCGAATCCTCGACCAAAACAAAGCTTCATTGCAACACCTCGCTCTTGCCGCCTTGCTTGTGATACACCACCTTTCAGCAGCCAATGTATTGTGGCATTTGAAGAAAGAAGCTCCTCTAGCATTCCTCTGCCACACACTCCGTGAGCAAGACTTCAACGCACCCGAGACTTGGTGCGCCATAGGCAACTCATTCTCCCTGGCACGAGAACACGACCAAGCAATCGCCGCATTTAAACGCGCGACCCAACTCGACAACTCCTTCGCTTACGCCTGGACCCTGATGGGACACGAGTACATCGCCAACGAGGAATTCGACGCCGCGCTCGCCTGCTTCCGCAAATCCGTCAGCGTCGACAGACGCAGCTACAACGGCTGGTACGGCCTCGGCCGCTCCCTTGAACGCATGGGCAAGCTCGAAGACGCCGAACGCCACTACCGCATCGCAGCGCAGATCAACCCGTCAAACGCAACTCTCATGGTCTGCATCGGCGTCATATACGAGAAGTTACGCAAGAAACCAAACGCGCTCAACTGCTACACACGAGCGCTGCAGCTGGCGCCTCAGAGCGCTTTGGCGAGGTTCAAGAAGGCCCGCGTCCTCATGCACATGCGGGAGTTTGACACCGCCTTGCAGGAGCTGCTGGTATTGCGGGATCTCGCTCCCGACGAAGCGAATGTTTGGTTCCTTCTGGGCAAGTGTTGGAAAGGACTGGGTGAGAAGGGTGAGGCGCTTCGTGCATTTACCACCGCGCTCAATTTGGACGTCAAGGTATGTTCCTTTCTCTGCTGTTCACGTAGGCAGCTTTTTGTTTTCACCGCTGGAATTCGGGTTACTGACTTCGTTCTCTTCTCACAGGCCTCACCTTTCATCAAAGAAGCCATGGAGTCTCTGGACGACGAGGAAGACATGGACAGCGAAGACGATTGAGTCCCGTGATCACAGAGCGAAGAAATAATGCGTTAATGTCAATCAAAATAAGCATATTCGTAACGCGGTAAGCGTGCATTGTCAAGAAAGAAGTTGGCCCCCACCTTCATTCCCAGAACCCTGGTCCCAGAGGGGATCACACTGCTACGGTAGAACGACTCGACTGCGACCAGCCACCCGCCTCCTTTATAGGCTCGTCATCAAGGCTGCGGGAATTACTCGCCCGCTCAGCGTCCACCCCAGGCACGGCTCGCAGGGTTTGTTCATCCCGTCTATTCTTTCCACCAGCCGGGCTTTACGAACACACACGGCTCCCCACGGCATGCATGTCTAGCTACATCACCTACATCTCATGACGAGAAGGTTTCTGGATCGGCATGGCATGAAATTTTGGCATTTTGGAGTGCGTATGGAGGGGTTGGGAGGGATTGCATGCATTGTTTTTTTTTTCTTTGAGCTTGAGTGCTAGGTAGCGGGAGTTTCGGGGCATATTTGGTTTTGGGGATGAATTGTATTGTGCTTTTTGCTTTCTTCATCATCACGTGCTCGACCCTCTGTGTCCTGTGTGGTTTCGTCAGACTTGGTGCTGGGTTCGTTTTTGTGGTGTATGACGCTGGTGAAGATGGTGGTGACGGTGTTGGTGGCTTCAACCTCGTTCCTGGGCGTACTTGGCTGCTCTCTTGGCCTGCAGTGTGCCTTGCAGATGCTGCTTGATTATTGCTTAGTTATGAGGGCCAAGGTGATGATGGTGGTGGGTAGAGGATTATTTCGCGATGTATTGATACTTGGGTGTACTTGTTCGTACCTGCATCTTGGTGTCGGTGATGAGATATGTTGACTCGTGCTGTCGCGGCTTGTACGGTGAGGCGGTGCGATCGTGATGCACTGATGTAGAGGTCTACTTGATTGTGCTTACGTCTTAGTGTGGCCCTTGGGACTCGTTGACTCGTGTTGTTGCGGCGCGTAGGTTGAGGCGGTGCAGTTAGGGATTGATATGTTTGGCAAAGTCCTGTGCGTGGAATGCTTGGAATGCTTGTTTGCAATTAGAAGTTTCATTTTTATCTACCGTTCGTAACGTTCAACTAGCCATTCCGCCGACTGTGCCTGAGTTGCATTGAATTTAGCTTGCAAGCAAAAGCAAAGGGGACTATGAAACTGCCTCGCTGAGAACAGAATCGTGCAGCAGATTCCAATCTCCACATTCGAACAGATTGCTAGGTAAACCATCATGATATGGGAATGATAAAAAGGATACCTACCATTTAATACTGGGCCATTGTCGGGAATCGAAGCAGTGCAAGACTTGGCGTCGCTCTGCAGAGGAAATCTAGCTGGAGTGACGGAGTCAAGCGTTCCTCCTCGACTCACCCACACCAGCGAAACCACCAAGCAAACGCTCTCGAGCGACCTTCATACGCTGCCTTTGCCACACACAGGCCCATGTAAATGCGTGCGATACCTCTGACTTTCGGTCAATGGATGAGGTCTTGCTTCCAGGCGTGTACCCGGCTGATCGCGGCAAGCAAATGCTGTGTATGCGGTGTGTAGAGTCGCTGGGAACAGGTCATGAGGCCGACTTGTATGTACCATGCAAGGATCATGCCGCCTGGGAAAAATCACTAAGACATGACGAGCTCGTACTTATCCCGACTATGGTGACCTTGTGGCGAGGTGTGTTGTTGATGGAGGTGAGCAGCTCGACGCCGCATCACGCCGTCGGCGTCGATAAACCGTGATTTCCACGTGAAAAACAGCCAGATGAAGGTGCTGGAGAATCCAGATGCGACTCAAAAGAGCCGTGGCTGCTTACGAGCAGATGTTGTCGTTAGTGCAAGAGACGTGGTGAAGTTATGCTTCCACATTAAGCTTTGGCGACCCAGCCGGCTGGGAGCCTAGGCGTGGGGAATTTGAGATTCGCGTGGATAAGCGCAGTCCATGCGTCGCTCCAGATCCCCGAGAGCATCCAATGCCCTAACCACTGCAGCCATTTTCAATGATCGACCCAGAGCCGCCATGCCTGAAAGGACTATTGCGCAACTGTTGCTAGCATCTGACTGCACCCACGGCACGATCTGATCTATGATTCACTGCTATATCGGGCAGCCCGTCGATCAAGCTTCTGCGAAGCGAATCCGACCCTAGCCCCAGGCTTGATTTGAACATATACCTCTCACGACTTCGAGGGACCTGCCGACTCATGTCTTGCTATGTATCTTCGTGGCTGCTTCTACACGACCTAGGCGCCTCGACCCCAGGCAGCCGACTCACTCGCCACCTATGCTGGATAGTAGTGGCTGGAGGACACCAGTTTTCGTCAGGACATGGCTTGAACTACTGTTCTGGTGGCACATCCGCTTCGCGAGGCACCCATACTGAATCTCGACCACGTGGTAGTCTTACTGCCCAGGATCTGTACCTTGGCGAGGTCCTCTTGTTCTTGGCATCACCTTGTTCTGGGACGACCAGACTTAGCAAGCAAGCCAAGCTTTACCAACAAGATTCCCAAGATATCACACGTTGGCAGACCGCATGCCATGCTTTGCAGCTTGTCCTGCCTCATGGGGAATTTTGGCGTCCTTACCACATGCATATCCCCGACCCAAGCGTCGAGACCTGATGCTTGACAGGTGGTCCCTCGTCGCCTGATTCGCTCTCGGCTATTCAATACTGTCCCTGAGCTCTCTAGAAGGCCATACAGTCAATGCAGCCAAGAAATCTTCAAGCCCAGAGCCGCACTTTTGACATGCTGCCATTCCAGGCGCCAAACTCTCTTCGTGGACTTGTGTTCTACTGCTATGATTGTTCGCCAACTGTACAGACAACAGTGGCTGGCCAAGTCGACATCAACATCCCACAATATCTTGGCCTGGGCTGGTCTGGAAGAGCAGCCACATCGACGAAGCATGCCATGCAATGCTTGGATTGCTTGAGTCCAGCCAAGAGACCAGCATTATAAGTATACAGATGTTTCTTCTATCTGTCCAAACTCGCTCATTCCAACTCAACCATCAAAGTCACATTCGTTTCACAACACTCGCTTGAACACGCACGCATTAGCATGCCTTCGATCACTTCAACACTTGGCGCGCTCGCCACGGTGGCGATCCAGCTCGCCGCCGCTAAGGACTGGGACAGCCCAGCCTACAACTATCTTTACCAATTCCCTCTACCGATCCCTCCGGAGAAGAAGCCTCTCACGTGAGAAGATTCCAACAGTCATCGATGTCAATCATCTCTCACTAACACGCTTCAAGGACGTTCACCTTTCCCAACGGTCCCCCAATCGATTACTATGAGATCGACATCAAGCCATTTGAGCAGCAGGTCTACCCTAATCTGGGCAAGACTAGGCTCGTTGGTTATGATGGAATTGCGCCAGGTCCTACGTTCAAGATGACGAAGGGCAGAGAGGCGGTAGTTCGGTTCATCAACCACGCAGATCGTGCCAACTCTGTCCATCTTCACGGCTCTTATTGTAAGCAATGCCCTCATTCCCTTCAGTTTACTCGAGTAACTAACATGTTTCGACAGCGAGGGCACCCTTCGACGGATGGGCCGAGGACACCACCGAGCCCAACTCCTACAAGGACTACTATTATCCCAATGGACAGAACGCCCGTACGCTCTGGTACCACGACCATGCCATCGATCACACCGCCGAAAACGCATATATGGGCCAAGCTGGCTTCTATATCTTGCACGATGACGATGAGCTTAAGACTCCAGGTCTGCCCCAGGGAGACTACGATATCCCACTCGGTCTTACATCGAAGAGGTATAACCCGGATGGTTCTCTGTGGAGTCCCGAGGCAAACCACGAGACCACCAACCTCTTCGGCGACGTTATCCACGTCAACGGTCAACCTTGGCCATATTTAAAGGTGGAACCCCGCAAATATAGATTCCGCTTCCTGGACGCCTCTATCAGCAGGTCTTTCCAACTCTACTTTGAGCAGCAGTCTAAAGAGGGTACGCGCATTAACTTCAAGGTCGTTGGATCCGATGCTGGTCTTCTCTTGAACCCGGTTGATACCACTCAACTTGACATCTCCATGGCCGAACGCTGGGAGGTGGTTGTTGACTTCTCCCCGTACAAGAACAGCAACGTCACCCTCCGCAGCAACAAGAACGTGGCAGACAATACTCCCTACCTGAACACCGACAAAGTTATGCGCTTCGTCGTCGGAGATTCTGCGCCCAACCAGGACAACAACGGCGATCTTCCCGCCAAGCTCCGCGATGTCCCATTCCCGCCTGCCCACGCTACAGTCGAGCACCAGTTTGAGTTCCAGCGCACCGGAGGTGAATGGAAGGTCAACGGCGTCTCCTGGGCCGATGGTCCCGAAAAGCGCATTCTGGCCAAGCCCCAACGCGGTGCTGTCGAGAACTGGTCTCTGAAGAACGGCGCAGGAGGCTGGACACACCCGGTCCACATTCATTTGATCGACTTCCAAATCGTCTCTCGCACTGGCGGCAGCCGTGGGGGTGTCCAGCCTTACGAGAAGGTCGCTTTGAAGGACGTTGTGTGGCTCAACACCAACGAGCAGGTCATTGTGATTGCCCGCTATGCTCCGTGGGATGGTTTTTACATGGTAAGTCTGCTCCTGGCCCTCATGAGATCCTATAGTCAAAGCTAACAATATCTAGTTCCACTGCCACAATCTCATCCACGAAGACCACGAAATGATGGCCGCCTTCAACGTCACAGCCCTCACCGACCTCGGATACGACGAGAAGACCAGCTTCATCGACCCCATGGAGTCGCGCTACCGCTCCAAGGCCTTCGCCCAGTCCGACCTCGATAACCGCACCGGCGACTTCTCGAACGCCGAAATTCAGAAGAAGATGGCCTTCTTCAACGGCCTCGACGCCTACCGCAATGTTAAGCAGGTTGAGGACAATCTCGTCCAGTATTGGTCCACGCACTCGAGCGGCGCCGCTCCCGCCGCGGCCACTGGTAATGGCGGCAAGGCTAGCTCTAGCACTCTTGCCACTAAGGCTTCCACCACTGCTGCTGCTGCCGCGGGCGCCAGCACCTCGTCCATCGAGGACAACAAGTCTAAGGCTGCTTCTACCTCTGCTGCCGCTGCTACGGTTACCACCACTGCTTAAGTGGTCGGCTTTCTATCATTTATTGAATGATTCCTATTGGCGGAGTTTCGGAATATGGATGGGGGTTTCTCTACTAAGCAGGGCGTCTGGGGCAAACAAGGAGTGAATGGGTTCAAGAATGGTAAATTCTAGGTTGCATGGTTGGTGTTTTGGTTATTTGTTTCTTGTTCGATCAGCTTTTCTTGTTAGAATGATTTCATGAAATTACGATTTGATGCTCAGTATCGACTGCACATTTCACATATTCACTTACCAGTGACTTGATCTCCCGATGGCTGTCCTGCTTTGGAGGGTCTCAACTGAGCATATCGCGCACCGGCATTTTCTCGTTGCTTAGGCATTTTGGTGAGCTAGCTGTACACTTGAAATGGGCTGCGATCTGTCTGCAGAGATATTGAAAAACAAGTGCAGCGAAGTTCTCATATAAGAAAACGTAGGGTATCTATCAAAACATCCTTGAACCGCCTCCCAAACCACAGTACCTCAAAACAACAGTAAGCTCATCTCTCCAAATACTTTCAAATCCCCAGCATAGCCCGCAAAACCACATATCCACCCAAAACGCCAAAGATCGTGCCCGCAAGAATCGCCTCGCCCTCCCAAGTCAGCGCGAGATACGATGCGATTCCGACCAGAACCTCGTACCGTCTCGCAGCGTCTCTTCTCTCCCTCCAGTCCTTTCGCACCCTGAAAGGCGCTTTCGCTTCATCTGCGCCTGTATCTTTTCGCAATGTGATCCTCACTGATAACGTGACCGGTCTGTGATCGCTGGTCGGCTGCACGGGCAACGCGTCATAGCTCTCTACTTCCGGCTTCGAAGATGAGAGGAACAACACCCGATCGCACCAAGACGGCACTCTATGCTTAGCCCAGGGCCAGGTGTCCTTGCCCTCATCGCTGCCGGTTGCTGTCGAGGGAAGTGGTTTGTTGTGCTTCGCGGCGCGACGGGCTGCGGAGGAGTATTTGTAGGTTGGCGGGAAGTTTATGGGCGCTTCGCCCAGGTGGTGGAGGGTCTTGCCGTTGCGCTGTTCGCGGCTGAGTTGGTCGTTGGACCAGAGGTCGCGCCAGGAGGGATGGTCTGGTGAGCTGGTTGGGTGGGGCCAGAGGGTGTGGTCGTTGGGGTGGGGGGAAATGTCTGAGGTGCGGTAGTTGAGGTCGCCGGCGAAGAAGATGTGGGAGGGTGGGGAGAAGAGCGTGCTTTCTCTTGGGTTGGTGTCGTTGGCGCCGTCCGTTTCTGAGCCCAGGAGGGGTTGGGAGGCTTCGCTGGTTTGCGGTGAGGTTGCGTCGTCTCGTGTGAAAATCAGGCTTTGGCAGATATCTTTCCAGTCTGCGTTGCGTCTTTCCCATTCTTCTTCCATAGGAGCCAAATGTGCGGATACGAATGTGACTGGCACGGCGTCGTTCTCATCGTCTCCCTCAAAGCCTATTCTTGCGCCAACAGCGCCCTTGTTCCCCATTTCGAAGACGCCCACTCCGACTCCAGCCGTCTCAATCCATCGTATCCTTTCTCTCACGTCCGAGCGAGCAAAGATCATCAATCCGGTCAAACCGGCATGTCGCGTGAGTAGAGGAGTATAGTCGGCGTTTGACTCGAAGTGCTGTGCGACGGCATTGTGGACTATGGTTTTGAAGCTGGCGAAGTACGGCGCCAGGAATGATCCCCCCAGAAACGCGTAGCTTATGGGTGCTATCTCTTGCAAGCAGAGAACGATAAGGTCTGGAGGGATGCTTGAAGTTGTTGTTGAGAAGAGGTCGGCGGCTAGATGCGTGCTAGGGAACGTCCGCGCGCAATTGAACGTCGTGATGTGGGCTGTGAGGCTGTTCGACATTGCTGAGGTTTAGTGAATGTACATGTATTGAAACAGAATGATATGAGGGATGTTGGAGGAAATGATCAATCGAACATGCGGTTTTGGAGACGAATTTGGCGACGTCATTGCACGTTTGCACAGCCACAACAGTGTCTCGCCTTTATCCATGTACATCTTCTCAATGCGAACGTGAAGACGTGCACATGGGATCTGCAGGTACGACGACGGATACCATGCTTGTTAGACATTGATCACGTCAGTTGAACAAGCTAGGGATTTCGATGACAGGTCTTGGTCAGAGGCGGTTGGATGCATGTCATCGAATCTTTCCCTGCCTAGGACGCCTCTATGCTGACGACCCGAGGCCAGCAGACATCAAGTAATCATTCGATTCAGATCGTTTGCAAAGTATACTTGCTGCATAAGGTAGGGCAGTGTGAGATGAAGAGTTCAAAGTGACTGACGACCCACTCGATTGATCGTTGTCGAAAAGACGTGATAAGTCTCCATAATGGCGCTTCATGGGCCTCGGAACATCGTGCAGATGAGGGGTGAAGCTTGGGTGAGCTATGTTCAATGTTTCCTACAATAACTATTTTCACGGGCAGCAGTTCTTTGTTCTTCGTATACACGGAAATACATACGCACCTATCGCCTATCTACTGGATCGAATAGTAGTCGGACTACTTTTGTCTAGGAAGCTGCTCAAACCAATCGATAACATCAAGCAACCCAAGACAATTAAACACTGCTCAACCATGGCATCCAACACAGAAGAAATCCCATCACCGCCCCAAGACGGCTGGAAACACGAAGGCGTACGAGTAATCCCCGCCGACTCGCTCGACTCCAACACCGCACAAACACCCGGCATGAACCGCGCAGCAGCCATCAACCTGGCACGCACTGGAGCGCAGAAACTCTGGGCCGGCACTGTGCACATCCACCCAAACGCGAAAACCGGCGCCCACCATCACGGCCACCTGGAATCCGTCATCTACGTCGTCAAAGGCAAGGCGCGAATGCGCTGGGGCGAGAAGTTGGAGTTCACCGCTGAAGCTGGTCCGGGAGATTTTATCTTTGTGCCGCCTTACGTGCCGCATCAGGAGATTAATGCGAACGAGGATGAGACGTTGGAGTGTGTGCTGGTCAGGAGTGATAATGAGGCTATTGCGATTAATTTGCCGGATGTTGATCCTGTTGAGAAGCCGGAGGGGGTTAAGTGGATTGATCCGACGCATACTCATTGATCGGTGTCTTGTAGATATTTCGAAGTAATGGAGAATGCGGATAGCAAAGTTTCTCGATCTCATGGCTCTCTATAATTTACGATCGGTGCATCCCGCCCTATCAATATCGTCGACCTTTCTGGTCTGCGTGCTGTTCCCACTGTCACAGGTCAAGACCGAATGTAGGAATGTTCGCCCAAGACAGCGCAGCAATACTGTCTTGTCGCGGAAAGCGGCAGAAGACTCCGTCCACGTAACACGTCACAGTGGCACATGTGCCATGCCACAGAGCGATGAGTTTGCCTAGGCATAGGCTGGATCGAAAAAGTCGAACGAAGCATGTGAGGGGCCAGAGCATGCGTGGTAATTTTCTAGAAGACTCTGATTTGCGTAGTCGTCTGATATCAAACCCTCGTCGATTCGCCGTCGTTTTGACCAACAATTTTGATCGCATTGATCTTGAGAGAAATCCATCAACCATACTTCCCAGACGCATACAACCCAACGATGCGCCCCTACCCTCTCCTCCTCGCACTTCTCTCCCACCTCATCCCACCAACACCCGCCTTCCCGATCCACTTCCCCCCCTCCTCTTTCACAAACTCCACACCCATAACCCCAGCCGAAATCGCACTCCTCCGCCTCGCCGACCCTGGCAACGCAATCGCCTGGCCCGAAACCAACGCGCCCTCGATTCTGCTTTGCAGTGGGGCGGGATTCCGCGGAGATTGTCAACTGCTGGAACACAACGAGCCGCAGACGTGCTTGAATCTCAGGGAAGTGAGAGAGAAATGGTCGGGGTGGGAGGTGGGGAGTGTGAAGATTGGTGGGAGCGCGGGGTGTGTGTTGTATGTGTAAGTCGAAAAATCCGTCCGATGCTGCGTCTTCCGATTTTTTTGGAGGGTTCGATCGATGGGAAGTGCTGATTGTTTGTCACTCAACAGTGAACCGGCTTGCACAGGCGCCACGGTTGCTGTTTTGGCGAAAGATACAGTGCCCGATCTTGCGATTTTGTCGCAATTCGATCATGGCAGTGTCATGAGTCTCTTTTGCGAGCCGTTGCGAGACTTTACGCCGTGGGATGCGGGTGCGAGCGTGCAGAAGCCTTCGTTGTTGGCTGCATCGCGTGGTCGAAGGAGGCGTTGGATGAGAACAGTGAGGAAGGATGCAAAACCGTCGGTTAATAATGGTGAGAAACATCAAAGTGGTGTGAAAATGCTTGCAAGTCCCCGGAGTCAAGAGCGGTGGCCGTGACGAATGGAAGGTCTCCAGCAACGTGAGGTTCGAGGATAGCGGTGATCAGAAGCTGTTAATTTGATATAATAATACATACACAATCCACAGCACCATCGAAACATATCGGTACTGCCGTCGTTGATTCAGTCTACAGTTCCATCTTGGCGAACTCTTACAACGCGCGTCACATGGCCGCCCTGGAAACTCTCCGTAGGCGGTGCTTGACCTGCCGTCCATGGAAAAAAGGCATACCCCGCGGCCTGCGTGTTGCGTGGTAAGACATGAAAATTGTTCGGTGCAATTACTGCAGCATGGCAGCCACTCCATCCTCGTCCACACCATCTGCACCAAAGATCTCAGCATCAACCGCCGGAGGCTTGTTGTGAGACATCTTTCTGCGCTTGAGCCTCGGGTCTGCGCTTTCTGATGGGATTTCAGTAGAGGCATGTCGGACCTGCGGCATCTGAAGGCTACTCAGAATGTCGGCTCCAACGGCTCCATCGGTTTGCGAGGGATGCGACTCCAGTACGGGTGCAGGTTCGTGAGATGGCGGCGGCTCGTTGTGGGATGGCGGTTGCTCAGAGATGACTTCGGCGCCTGAAGGGTCGGCTAGCTGTTGCTCGGCCGGGACGTTGTCGCCGATGGCGAACGTGTCCACTTCGTCTTGAATGGCATCTGCGGGTGGTGGTGTGAAGGATTCGACCTCTGGTGGAGGTGGTGTGAGGGATTCGGGTTCTGGGGCTGAAGGTTCGCCGCCGTTCGGGTTAGAAGGAGGCGATCCAGCACCAGCTGCGGGAGATTGATTTGAAGGAGTCGCGGGGTTGGAGAGGCCGCGCATGATGCCGTCTTCGACGCTGCTCTTGCGAGCCTCGATTTCGGAGTGGCGAGTGGACAGCTCCGATGCGGTTGTTTGGTCCTTGGTAAGGGTGTCGCGATTGCTTTGGAGAAGCTTCTCGAGGCCTGCGATGAGTTCCGTACGCGCCTTGATGCTGCTTTCCATCGCAGAGTGAGCGCTTGCGAGAGATTTCATCAACGAAGCCAGCTTCGCCGCATGAACTGGCGGGCTTGGGAGTGCCGTCTCGGGGTCGGTGAGCTTTGCATACTCGGTGTTGGTCGACGCAACGACACCTCTGGCGCTCGTTTCGGCTTTCGTCAATGCAGTCTGAGATTTGCTCAAAGCCTCCAACTCAGGTGGTACGGCACCTCCAGAAGCACCACCAAACAGGCTACCACCCAGCTTGCCTCCTCCGCCGCCTCCCCTTTGAGCTCCTCTGGTTCTGTCGATATCGTCGAGTCGTTTCTCCAGTGCATCTTGGATCTTCACATCAAAGATGGTTCTCTGCCTCCACACCTCGATGACCCTCCTTATCTTATTTTGAATCTCAACTGAAGCGTTCTTGTATGCCAGAGCTGTTGCATCGGCGATGAGCGGCTCGAATGCAATAAGGAAGTCGGTCTTGGAGCGTGCGCGAGACTGCTGCACCACTTCGTTGGCGAGGTATATCAACACCAGGCGTTTAGATGTGCTGCTCTCTTGAAGTCGGTTCAACCAGAGGGCGGCAGTACGGTCGGCATGGCGTCTAGAATGCAATTAGCATGATTGAACTCGTGGTTGGGCACGTTCTCTACTCAAAACGACATACCTGTGAAACATAATCCATTGGGCCACAGTGACAATGCTGTCCTGCGTCTCATTGAGAGCAGCCAATTTGGCCTTGACCGCGTCGTCGGAGTACGCCATGGCGCGTGGAGGATGTTGCTACGGATTGCTATACACTTTGAAGCTTTATGACAGCTTTGTAGTTGATGAACTAATCCTCGTGAACTCTCAATAGCAGCTTTCAATGCAGTATATCGGGATTATGAGAGCAATGGCTCATTCACAGACATCTGAAGAAGTCTGGAAGCTCGCGCTGCTTGCTGATGAAAGTGGCTGGAAGCTGCGACCGAGGAGCTGACAGCCTCAGGCTTGAGTGTCTGCCTTGGCGTCTGGGGATGCGACTAGCAACGTCAACATCAAGGAACACGCATTGGATCATCTTCACAATACCACTTTCGCTGTTACGAACCTCCAACATTAATCAAATTCGTCTTTACTCGGTGCTGTAAATTTCCAACAGTCCTCCAAATCCTCGCGAACGACACATCAAGTCTCCGGACAACAGCAAACATGGCCGACCGCTTCCCTTCGTTGGACGAATTCGACAACGGTTCGCTTACCATTCTCCTGAGCGCATGTAGAATCTCATACTGACACTTCATCTAGGCCAAATCGAAGCCACTGGAGGCAACTCGGTCGAAAACCTTGACGAACCCACCGACTTTCTCGCCCGTGAACGCGCGGCCCTGGGCGAAGACGCTCAGCAATTCACCACATCTGCCGACAATGCTGCGACTGTCGAGGATGGCGGTGATGACGACGATCTTCTCGGGGGTGGCATGAGTGCTTCTTATGCGCCTGCAAACGGAGACGCTGCTCAGGACTTTGGTGACGATGTGGGCGACTTCGAGTCCTCATTCCCTGCCGTAGACACCCAGAACGAGGCCGTCGGCGCCGGCGGCACAATCACCGGCTCAACCGCACCCTTCCAAGCGCCCGCGGCTAGCACATATCAAGATGAGGACGAGCCAGAAGTGCTCAGGGAGTGGCGCGAGAGGAGGGACATGCAGATCCAACACCGCGACGAGGTTTCCGCCGAGAAGAAGGCCGAGACCATCAAGGCCGCCCAGCAAAACATTGACGAATTCTACGAGAACTACAACAACAGGAAGGACAAGGGCATCGCGCAGACTCGCAAGGAGGAGGAGGAGTTCCTCAAGAACAGGGAAGACACAACGAGCGGCGGCACCAGCTGGGAGAGAATCGCGAAGCTCGTCGACCTCAGCGGCAAGGGTGCCACCGGTGGTGCGAGTGGCACGCAGAAGGCGAAGATGAGGGAGCTTCTCCTCAGCTTGAGGAAAGATGAGAAGGCTCCCGGTGCCAGCGGCGTGTAAAGGGCGGATTGTGATGTGGTGATTTTGTTTTCACGGAGTATTTGGTTCTTGTATGAGAGCGGCAGTTTGGCTTTGTCTACTCATGATGAACCCCTGAAGCTCACTCAGCGAGCAGCAGCTGGCAGCCTTGCGAACAAACCGATTTGGTGGCTGCGCAAAACAGCCCTTCTATGTTGAAGACGAGCAGGATAGATGATTGTAAAATAAATTTGACCATTTTCATTGACGCTGTAGCTTCCTGGTCAATGTCCATTGGAACTATTTACATGTATTATTTATCCAGACATTTATTACGTGCTTGACATGTGCCACGAGGGCCGAACGGTTGGGTCTCCGGCAGCCGCTATCGGAACGGAACGTTTGAAGCGTCGATTGCCGAATAATGGAGCGAGCGCGTTTGCTCGCATCATCGTTCTCGAGCTACGTCCATGTTTCCTCTGCCGTCTGTTCTGCCACCGAAACATTTGCCCTCACCTCCCAGGAAAAACACGCAAACAACCAGCTCACTCCCATATTGATCCATCCAAGCCTTGGGCCAAAACTTCTGCCTGCGTATTCGCATCCTTTTCGCATAGAAGTCAATTACAAATCAGCCATGATCAATACACAAACGCTACTTCAGGAACGATAGCTGGATCTCTCTGCGTTGGGCGGCGCCACGATTTTGTCGGTATAGTCGCTTGTGCAGCGCTTGGAGCGCAGGATGGGCTCGTCACAGAGGCTGGCGACCAAGGCGTGGGATTGTTTGGGCAATGGAGCGCTGTTCTCAGCAAGAATACGGGCACCCGTAGGGCCACTTAGAAACGGAGCAGGAGCAGGAGCAGGAGCAGGACCTCTCGACATAGCGAACGTGGCGAGGCAATTATCAATGTCTTCGCGCATACTATCTTCGAGAACACCGTCATCATTTCGCCCTTGTTGGGGATTACCACAGACAGCGACCTGGACCACGCAGCGTCGGCTGTTGCAGACATCACAAACACGGCATGAAGTGCAAGCAGCCAAATCTGCTCAGCAAAATCGGAGCAACGAATCTACTCCACGACAGAAAGATCCTAGCGAACACGACGATGAGCTGGAAGACGAAGGGTTCGGACGGACGGAGAAGGCGGCACAAGCATCGAGGGTGAACCTCAGTGCGCGCTTGTCTAAGGAAGGAGACAAGAAGGGTAGCAGCAGGGGCGAGATTTTCAGGCTGCTCAAGATCGCCGCGCCGGAGTGGAAGACGCTCGGGTGGGCGTTCCTGTTCCTCTTGATCAGCAGCGGTGTCACCATGAGCGTGCCATTTTCCATCGGAAGAATTCTGGACGTCGCCAGCAAGCCTCCAGAGGAGAACGCGACATTCCTGGGAATGTCCATGAACACTTTCTACATTGCTTTTGCGGCGGTCTTGGCCACTGGTGCTTGCGCGAACTACGGACGTATTATCATTCTACGTGTCGTTGGCGAGCGCATTGTCACAAAGCTCAGAAGTCAATTGTTCAGGCGAACTTTCGTGCAGAACGCGGAGTTCTTCGATGCGAACCGTGTTGGTGACTTGATCAGCAGACTGGGAAGCGACACGATCATTGTCGGCAAGAGCATTACGCAGAATGTCAGCGATGGTCTTCGCTCGCTGGTCTCTGCTGTTGCTGGTTTCTCGATGATGGCTTTCATGTCTGTCAAGCTTACCGGTATCCTGGCTGTTGCGGCGCCGCCCGTTGCTGTCGGTGCTTTCTTCTACGGTCGTGCCATCCGGAACCTGTCCAGGCGCATTCAGAAGAACCTCGGAAATCTGACCAAAATCGCTGAAGAGCGTCTCGGCAATGTTCGAACCAGTCAAGCATTCGTCGGAGAGCTGCAAGAAGTCAATCGCTACAACAGCCAGACGCGCAAAATCTTCTACCTCGGCCGCAAAGAAGCACTAATTAGTGCAGTCTTTTTCTCGGCTTCTGGTTTTGCTGGTAACATGACGTTCCTTGCGCTGCTTTATGTCGGCAGTGGAATGGTTCACAGCGGTGCTATTTCCGTTGGGGACTTGACGAGCTTTTTGATGTACACGGCCTACGCGGGCAGCAGTCTGTTCGGTCTCAGCAGCTTCTACAGTGAGCTGATGAAGGGAGTCGGTGCTGCAACCCGTCTTTTTGAGCTGCAGGATCGTACTGCTACCATCAGCCCGACTAAGGGAGATATGGTGAAGAGCGCGCGTGGCAACATCGAATTCGACAACGTCAAGTTTGCGTACCCGACTCGCCCAGCCGTGACGATCTTCGAAGGCTTGACTTTCACCATCCCTCAGGGCAGCAATGTGGCGATCGTTGCGCCCTCCGGAGCTGGAAAGAGTACCGTGGCGAGCTTGCTCTTGAGATTCTACAACCCTGACTCTGGCACCATCAAGATCAACGGCAAGGACATCACGCAGATGAATGCTAAGCAATTGAGACGAAGAATCGGTTACGTCGGACAGGAGCCCGTGCTCTTCAGCGGCACTATCGCGCAGAATATCGCTTATGGCAAGCCGCAAGCAACTAGACAGCAAATCTTGTCTGCGGCTCGCCAGGCCAACTGCCAGTTCATCCAGGATTTCGTAAGTTACCTCAATCCTTTTGTTCAATGAAGACCACTAACACATACTGCAGCCTGATGGCCTGGACACCTCTGCTGGTGCACGCGGCACACAACTCTCCGGCGGTCAGAAGCAGCGCATTGCAATCGCCCGCGCCCTACTCAAAGACCCCGACATTCTAATCCTCGACGAAGCCACCTCAGCACTCGACGCCGAGTCCGAAACGCTCGTTAACCAAGCTCTCGGCCGCCTCCTGAAGGGTAACAACACCACCATCTCCATCGCCCACCGCCTTAGCACCATCCAGCGCAGCGACATCATTGTCTGCATCGGCTCCGACGGCCGCGTCGCCCAAGTCGGAAGCTACACCGACCTCTCCGCCGAAAAAGAGGGCGCGTTCGCCAAGCTGATGGAATGGCAAATGACCGGTCCCAACTCATCTCCTTCGCAATCTTCTTCCTCCGAGCCTAGAGGTGAGGTCAGAGAAGAGGAACACAAGCACGAGCACGAGCTTACCGAAGAAGACCGCATGCGCATGCGCATGGAAGAGCACGATCGCGCCAAGCGCCTCGAGAGCAGTGAGGCTGCTGAGCAGGCTGCTGTCGAGGAGGAGGAAGGCGAGGGCGCGGCTGTGAGGAAGGAGAAGGAGACTAGCGCTGAGGCTGTTCTTGAGAAGAGCAAGGGTTCTGATCGATGATCCTGACTTACGCTACGCCTTCTGACTTTGCATGTCGCGATCGAGCGCTAACTTCACCCGGGCAATTCTTTGTTTCTTCCTTCGCCCGCCACTACTCTACTCATCTCTTTGCATGGTTTCATCTTTTGCTTCTTCCCTTCGTCATCCAAAATTTGTTTCGAAACGTTTTAGAGCATATGGGGCGTTTGACGAGTGGTCATCACGTCGGATGGGTGGAATTTCATATGGACGAAAATGTATAATATTTAAAAAGCTTCAAGTTTATCATCTGAATAGAAGGGGATCTTACTCTGTTCATCGATTGCTTGACGCGAACCTAGTAGCGATGGCTAGGACAAAGAAAGCCACTTAGCGATTCATGGTACAATAAGGAAGTGAAAGGTGTCGGCCTTTGTTCGAAATTTCCTAGATACACTTGATTCTAAATCGAAACAAGGATACACTTGATTCTTAAATCGAAACACGACAAAACAAGGTAACTTAGGAGAGTATGCTGGAGAGAGTCAACGTTCAACAACAAACAAAACACAACAAATCAAAACAAGATCGACAATAGTGTGTAACTCAAAGTCAATCTACCCGCCCCTTCCTATCAGCTACATCAATGAAAATAGAACGTCCTCGAAGCATCATGCACAAATTCCACATTCAAAGAAACTGAATAGCGGCACCCTCACCATAAACCCACCGAGATTCCTCCTGGCCGTCCACAAAATGGAACGGAGGCCTCGAGAATATCCCGGGCGGAAGGTTCTCCCGGCCCTCGTCCACCTCCTCACCCTCCTCCTCGGCTGCAAGCTCAGCATCACAAATCCTGCAGTAGACGGGGACACGCACGTGCCGATTCCTCCCGAACGCATACTTGATGAGCTCTTCGACGGGAAGCTCACCGTTCTCGTCGCGCTTGATGATCCCGTGCTTCAGGGCATGCTGGCACTCGTTGAGCTCGACCACCCATCTGATGAACTCCTTGCGCTGGTCAACAGGCATCTTGTCGATTCTGTCCAAGCGGTAGCGGTAGTCTGAGGTCGTCTCCACGATGATCACCTTATCTTCATCGGGCTCCTCGTACATGGCTTCTTTGGGGGCGTTCGGGTTGTCCATGGGGTACTCCTCGATGGTGTAATCGAATTCCTCCGTCTGTTGATTGTTAGCCTCCGAGTTAATGTCATACTCCAAGCCGAGCAGGCCTACGGACCAGGAGTCCACCAATTCTTGATGCGCCGTTATCGTCATCAGACTTAACTCGGCCTTGTGTCGCCACTCCGTGATGCTGCTGCGGGAGTTCCCCTCGATGACTCTCTTTATCTGTTTGGCGGAATCGCCCAACTTGCGCAAGTCAGCCATCATTTTGGGAATTTGACCTTCCGGACCAATGGTCCACGCACCTTGGATCTCCTCGGGCCATCTTGCACACTCCCTGTCGCGATCTAAGATGTCGCAGAAGTGGTATTCGAGCCCGAGTTTTTTGTACTCGGTCTCGACTTTGACGATGCGGTGGTTGATGTTGTTGAGCTGCTGTTGACGAGTGACAGCACCCGGTCTTTGGGGCTGCATCTTTGCGGATTTGTTTGCTTGACCTTCTTCCTTTTTCTATTTTTCGGTGGTGGTCCGGGAACTTGGTCATTGATGGGAAACTTATAAGTTATAGACTGTTGGGTTTCTCGTTCACATAAAACCATAATGCCATTGTTGCGGTCGACCCCTCGAGTCATGTTTCAATCATCGTGTGCGTGAAATCTTCCACGTTTTCACCTCACGACTGGCTCAACATCGAGCTTGCAGGTGAATTTGCTACAATGCTTTTGTCTATAATGCTTGTGTCGTTGTCAAGCTCTTTGTGCCGAATCTTACCAGTAACATTGGTTGATCGCGCCATGAGCGAGATGTCCGAAGCACCGTGCATCAACGCAAGCATAGTTGACATCGCGGTACTGTTGACCATGGCAATAGTATAGGACATTGTAACACTGTCGAGACAAATGCAACTTTCCTGGTCTCATCACCGCTTTATTCGGGCGATGGTCGAAGCAAAGATGTCTGGATCTTTCACATTTGATGTTGACGATCCATGAAGACACAAGTCTGGCTCCAAGGGATGATCAAGCTATTTCCTTGACGTGGACATTGGTTATCCTGAAGTGGGTGTCTTTTTCGCATTCATGAAGTCTGGATTAACTCTACTGCATCTGATGATAAAGTTTCACAAGCTCAACCTTGTCTCAACTTCACATGCTCACTCAATCATGTGAGACCACTCCAATCCTCCATCATCCAGTCTTGATCATTTTCTTTGAGCGTATAGCTACAGCAGCTGCACTGCTGCTTGTGGGCCGAAGATCCGACGCACTTCCATTTGATCCGGGTCCTGTTCCTGGAAGGGCCGCGTACTCGCCAACTTAACTTCGTCATTATCCTCATCCTGTGGAGTGTGCGGCGGGTCCTCGATGATGAAACGATCATCTTCATCTGAGATAAATTCGTCCACTTCACTTTCAACAAGACGTCCAAGCCGAATGGCCGTCTTCACTTCCTTCAGCTCCATCGCCCAGGCATAAAAATCGTCGCGTTGCTTGCTACCCGGATCGCCCATCGCGAGAATGCGGTCAAATCCTCTGGACTCCGGCATATCGATGGCAGGCCACCGCTCTTGCTGCAGTCGTATGATATGGCTGATCTCATATTTGGCCTGCGTTATCATTGCCCATATTCTAGCAAGGGCATCCCCAATCGCAGCCAAAAATCTCTGATCGTCCTTTCGGTCACGCCTGTAGCAATGTATCTTGTCGGTGATTTTGTCCATTGCAGTGATGATGTGAGGAAGACGAGGCATGTCTGAATTGCCATGGACTCTGACTGTGAAATGTCTTCGCGAGTCTTGTGCAAGCTCACGGGCATCAGAAGACATTTGGTGATACCGAATTCCAAGCCCTTTGTACTCCCGATCGCATCGTTGGATATCGTCCTCGATAATTTGAAGTCGTTCTTCCGATGCGTTGGGTTGCATTATTGCGTTGGTAGTGGTGCAGTAATGAAGGACGTGATAGAGAGCGCGGGTATTAATGCTGAGGTATAGCCACTTCTTGTAGCCTTTACGATCGTTCCATGTGGTGTAAATCATTTAGGTGTTTCAGATGCGTCAAAGAAAGACACCGTTGAGACATCTTTCAGAAGCATTATAAAACATGTGATTGAAGCTCTGATCTTGGCAAATGTGTGAGTGAGGTCTGAGCAAACGTTTTGCCTGGAATAATATGTTGCAGGAAGAAGAGACATGAGTCTTTTCAATTTGGAAAACGTCTTAATCGAGCTTGTGATGGTATAGACAGAATAAAATCTCGCCATGATACAACATTATCACACAGCCAAGGGTTGCTAGAGGTCGAACAGTAGGGCTTCGATGATCTAGCTCCTAGAGGAGTCCAAGAGTGATTTGGAAGAGTTTTTCGAATTGAGCAAAGCACTATATTGACTTGTACAACTGTCAAGAGGATTCAATCACAGGCTCTGAAAATGAGTACAAGATTCAAAGAAATTGTTATTTGACTATTTTTACGGCCACGTTAACAATCTGTTTTTCTCACAGGCTATACACTTTCGTTGTGGTGAGTTCTCGCTGCAATCACAAACCAAGCAGACTGACGCCTAACCTCTAAGCATCCTAAGCACCCGGGTAAACGTGTTCATCGCTTGATCCTTCCAATCTTCCATGCGACCGCAAAAGTCCATCCCCTTTGGAATGGAGATGACAAGCTCTCTGCTTCTGATGCCGTTGCGATCGACTTCGTTGTCTCTGTCTTTGTTTTCAAACATCAGCTCAACGGCCGACTGAAGATTGTCCAGTGGCATTATCATGCTACTCAACTCCGCACGAGCCTTGTTGAGGTGAACGAAATCCTTCTTGACGTCTTCGATGGTATACGCGGTGTCCATGATCTGTTGAGCATCATAGCAGAGGAGTACAACGTTCGTGGCAGAGAAGAAGAAGGGGTCTTGGGTTCGAGGGGTTTTGGATATCCAGAACTGCTCATGCGCAGAGGCACACCTGCCATCGTTTGCGAAGTGGGCTTTTTGCGAAAAATCGAGCATGTGGTACTTGACTGCAGTCTCAAGGTACAGGTTCTTGAAGCATTCATGGTAGTAAAACAGCACGTCGATGTCGTGCTGAGCTCTGGCTCTCCAAATGTCAACCCCCACTGGCTCCTGGCAGCTTGGGCAGTTTGCTTTCGATGTAATGTGGCGGTCAGTTGGAGCATTGGCGAAATCTTCTTCAGCATTCTCTCTGAGGAACCAGAAGTCTTCAATCGCAGATACGATCAACGCGTCTGACGGTCGACCGATTGGCGATGGCTTCATCACGAAGTGGCCACATGCCCAGGTGATAAGCGCCATGCCAACCATGATTTGCTGCGAAGAGTCGATGTTTGGTTTTCTTGGATGTAGAATGTGTGGGAATCAAGTTTGCTAAATATCAAATCAGCCTTTAGCGATTATATGATAACATGCAGTGTTAGATGATCTTTTGTCTTTGTTCTCCTTCACCTACAACGCATCGTGAAGGCGTGCACTAGGTGTCAAGCATTCAATGTCTTTATCTCAGACCAATACACAAAGGCTCCTTTGTCTTTTGTGTTATCAATGTTCACTTGCAACAATCTTGAATACCGTGTCTGTTGTATCAGTATTTCTGGGGCTCCTTCATTTCTGTTTTTTGTCATCTGGAGCTGACTTTCGATTCAGCGTAGGAGTTCACAATCAAACAAAGCCTGATACAAGTTTCGACGAACGGAGACATCTCAGAAACATGCAGTCTTGTGTTGGGGACAATTCTGACGAGCAATCTAGCTGTACGTTCAGCGCGCTCTTACAGGCCGAAGTCCAAGTCGTTGAGGACATGATTGACTGTACGCTCCTAGACATGGCGAACAGTGGATACGCCCATCCTGTTTCTAGTTCTGAGGTTGCACGAACGTTGCAAGACATTCGAGAAATGGGCGAGCTCCCTGCTGTGCCTCGGGACGGCCAAGCAAGTTTGACTATCAAGTGTTCAGTGCCAGTTGTAACCGAAGAAAAAAGGGCCGTCGCTAGACTGACCCGGGCGTGGGATAAATTGGAAGACTTGAGATACGAGTTTGAGCAAAGTCATGGTAGAATTCAGTAGGTACGATGTATTTCGACAAATAGTTGCCATGGACACCCTTCACATGATTCGTCAATAGTAAGAATGTGCGACTGAGCGCAGCATTCACATGTGAAGTCAAACTCTTTTGCGACCTAGACTCGAGAGTGAGTGTTCTTCCACCGCATTTCACTACAACATGAGAACCACTACTCGATGCGCATACAACATTCGAACCCTAATCAGACTGCAAAGCGTTCGCATCGGCATAATCGGTCAAGGTATCACAATCTATAGCAGTAATCGACTGATCGATCCATTTCTAACGTCCAGCTCAGCTCTCAATATTCGGCCACCTTCCCAACCTTCCGGCGACTGAAAGACCACAGCAAAATGGTATCGCAGGTCAACGCAATCAACGCCATTCCTCGCCACGAAACCGAAGTCATTGCCTCTGAGACAGGGAACGGCCAACCGCTGTTGGGGCTTCTCGTCATTCCGGTCGTTCTTCTGTGTATCTCTGTTGCAGCTGGTCTGTGGTACTACAAGAAACGCACGAAAAAGCGCCTGGAGAAACAAAAGGCTAACGATGCAGCCGAAAGAGTGAGGTCGCGACAGGCATGGCTTTGGTTGGCTGAAGAGAGGATGGTTCAAGAAGACAGAGCAAATGCTCTGGCAATGCTCGAGGGGCGCATACCAGAGAACACAATGACGGTGAGAGCTTATGGGTATTAGGCATTGTTGGTGGAATCCAGTGAAAATGATTTGGTGCACCAGAGTCGAGTCATGAGCGGACACCAGGTGCTGATGCCCATGAGCACTTCCTTGACTGAAAGGTACCAATTGCATATCAAATGAACATTTTCTTGCACCGTTCGTGAAGAACATGTAGTCCGTAGTAATCAATTGAGCAGCTGTTGGGATTTGCTTCCTGTTACACAATCAGCGCATGCATGCGCGGGTGGCTGCTGTCACACGGTAACACGCAGAAGGCTGTAAACAAATGACGCTCGTGAATAAACATAGGCCTCACTTTCGTAAGCGGTGAGATTTAGTTTGCTTCACGTGCTTTCTCATTCACCTGTCAGTCAGTAGACGTTCGCAAAACTCACAACGCTGAGCGACTGAGCCTGCCTGCCAAATAACAAACAAGCTCCTTCCACTTTGCACGAAACTCGAACAAAACACCTCTACAACATCGAAAGCACTTCTGATCGCCAAAATAATGGCCGCGACCACTGATATAACCAACAGCCCGGGCGCTGCTACTGGTAATACTCTCGAGCACAATACCGTCACTGTACACCTCAATGATACTGACTCGTGCGACAGCAGCGACATCTTCTATGATGGCCTACCCAACTGAAACGTCCATGTGGTTCCCTGTCATCGACGATGAAGGCGACGACGGCCCTCTGTCTATCTACTCGTCTGGCACTTGCAACGCGACTCGAGCGACCTCTTCATTCTTTGCACCGACTGGCTCTATGGCCTCCGAGTCCTCAATCACCGTCGCCACCTCCAACACCAGCTTCACCACGCCGCCACTCTCCAGCTCAAGCACCTACACCACCTCTTCGGCCATCGCAGCAACGGCTTCCGGCGCTGCTCATGGATCCCTCGTTCTGAGCGCAGGGTCAGGTGTTTCTGGCCTTGCGCTTCTGGTCATGTGCTTCTTCGCCCTCGGCCGCCACTTGTAACAAGTGGCTAGAAGCTGGCGGTGAATGAACGCCTCTATATCACAAAGCGTAGGATGGGCAGACACGACAAATAATTCAGGCATACTTTCTTGATGACTTTGGTCCGCCGATTTGGAAGAAGGGAAATGATCGATGGAGGTCAGGGCGATGTCTAGACAGCCATAGATAGTGATTCTGAACGATTGAAATACCTGCACAGAATCCAAAGTCTCGAAACGCTACAAGCTTCGTCGTTTAGCTTGAGCTGGTGCCGCCAGTCCTGCTCTTTGGTTGATGTTTGCTATAAGCTCAGTAACCTCGCCCTCTTCAGATACTCGTAAAGCGACCAAGCAGCCAAAGTCTTGCCATCTCTCGCGCCAATTTGCAGCAAACGTTCATAGTTCATCAAGCGAACAGTGATCTTCTCCTGATGCCCCCTTTCGCCCGCCAAGCGATCCTTCAAATCGTCAATCTCCGTGCGTTCTTTCTCTTGCTCCCACAAAAAGATCTTGATGAACTCATCGCACGCGCCTGGGCTGGGATACATTGCATCCTTGACATAGCCCTGCGTGCTGTGGTCTTTCAAAGCCAGAGCAGTCATGTCGATCAAGTCGTTCTTGTTCAGCTTGATGCCCACCTCTTCCTTGATCTCTCGCGCAGCTTCTCCGACAACGTCATTGTGGTCATCCAACATTCCAGCAGGAATCTCAAGGAATCGTAGACTTCCTGCGGCCGGCCGCGGTTGCTCTGTCATCACGACATATCGTTCGTCTGGTGCGTCGAATGGCCGCAGGATCATCAGTACCGTGACACTGCCGCCGCGCAAGAAGACAACACCAGGGAGGGTGTCACCATCTTTGTTTTCGATTTGAGCAAAGATTTTGACGAAGAGCAAGCGCTCTCTTCCACGATCGAAAGAGTCGACTCTGATGTGCTTGAGATTGTATGGCCCTTCGTTGAATGGATGGTCGTGGTGCTTTTGTTCCTCGATCGAGACTTTCAGGGCAGCTTTCCAGTCGACGAAGGGCCTGAATTGGAGCAACTCCTCTTCATCAAGTCCAGGAAGATGCTTGATCGTGACTGCAGGGTCCCAATCTGCCAGCTGAGTTGTTGAGTCAGGCATTTGAGTTCGAGGTTGCGAAGTTGCCTAGGTGTGTAAGTGGTACTTGATGGTATGCGGGACTGCAGTCTTCACTTTGGCAGAGAAAGTATACCCACGAGACCCAGACGAGACGGCAGGGTTAGGTGCATGATGGGGCGCAGTACTTTAACGAATCGGGCCCGGCCTGCAATTGTCCGGTGTGTTGTTTGAAACGAGGTCAGCCCACACCTATCAGAAGTCGGCCAAGTCCGGTTTGCCCTGCATAGCACTACAGTCACCCCACGCGGCTTCTTTGCGCCCCATAATCATAAGTGGTACCGATTGGTGATATGCAAGAGGTACTGCATGATGCGTTGGAGCATCCTATCTGAGCGTCAGCTCTGCATCCGAAACGATAGCAGTCACATCTCCTGTCAGCGGTCGGATCTTTTGATTGTCCACACGTGGTCGGCGTGATGTTTGGTGGCCCCAGTACAGTGCAACTATTAATGCCGGATCAAGATCACTATTTCGTTCTTGAAGTGGTGAGCTCATTTGATCATGCTCCGACTCGTTTCCATTACTCTCACTTACTTCGGACTCTTTCCTGAATATCATGATATGTGAAATCTGCTATGGCATGCTGCGAGGCCACAAGGGCAGAAGGTGGAGGCGAACATATGAGCTTCACTTCGATCATCAAGCGAGCGGATTTGCGATTCGTGCGTCTGCTGTAGCAGGCTGCTGTTTCTGCAAAGTTTTGGCGGAGGTCCTGGAGAGCCAGGGTTGCTCGGTAGGTATCTTGTTGCTTTCGCGAAAAGCGCAATGACAAAATATGACTGACCTAGCCTAGGCACGGGAGATAGATCCACTGGCTACCACCCAAGCCTTTCTTTCTGAAGTGCCTCGTCGCCAAGGTCTCTACCGACTAGATTTTCGCCTTGGAGACTCAAGCCCATTGGCTACGTTCTTTCTAGAGCAGCTTCGTGAGTAGCTTCCCCAGCGTTGCTCTAACCATGATCCAGCGCTGATTCTATAGATGACGGTCCGGATGCTCAGGTCTACACACCATCCACGGAAAACACTAGCTCCCAAGAAGTGCTCCAATTGGCACGGTCGTGGATCGCCACTTGTACGGGTCCAGAGCATTCCGGATGTCCGAACGAGTCGTTCGAGAGGTGCAATGGAGACTCAACAAGATATTATCCGACGAGACTCATCAAGTTGCCGCCGTACCATTCGAAGCCGTACGAAGCGGACGATATCAGGAAAATCAAAGTTGAACTGGTCCACACCAATGGTCAGCCGAACCAGCCTCCGCAACCCGACACGATGAATGTAAATGGCACCCTACAATCTCCGACTGGTAGCTCAGAGGTGCAGCCGGAGGTTTTCGGTCCATGGCAATATGTCACGTTAAGCCACTGCTGGGGCACATGCCCCTTCCACAAATTGGAGATTGACAATCTCGAGGACTTCGAGAAAGGTGTGCCTCTCGCCGAGCTGCCGAGGTCTTTTCAAGAAGCAATGGATTTCGCTTCGCGGCTGCGCAAAGATGTCAGGTACATCTGGATTGATGCCTTATGCATCATCCAAGACAGCGACGAAGACTGGAAGAAGGAGAGTGTCAAGATGTATGACGTCTACCGCAACAGTTTCTGCAATATCTCGGCAACGCATGCATGTGACAATAGTGAGGGGTTGTATCGGACGAGAAATCCACAGCATCTCTGGGAGGATGAGATCAGACTGAATACAGAAGGAATACCAACGCCATTTCCTCAGAAGAGTCGGCTGGGTGCTGAGCCGCTATTACGTCGCTGTGGGATTTTGGATGCGACCTCTTGGGCTCGCACAATCGAGGACGCTTCAGTGAATGTTCGTGCTTGGGTTCTTCAAGAAAGGCTGCTGGCGCCCAGGGTTTTACACTTCGGTCGTCATCAGATAGCCTGGGAGTGCTGTCATCTCGAAGCAACAGAGAGTCTGCCTTACGGCACTTCAGATCTGCAGGTCCAGGGTGGAATCGTTCTGGAAAAGACAAGCCTCAAATCGTCACTTCCTCGAGAATACGGACCACGGTCTTTGGTGCCCGATTCCGAACATCTAGCCCGGCAAGCGCACGAGTGCTGGAAGCGTATCATCGAACGTTATTCCACTACCAACATCACCAAGGAGAGTGATCGTCTCATCGCTCTGGCAGGTATCGCCCAGATGATATCCAGACAGATTGGCAAAAGGGTCTGGTACGTTGCTGGGCTGTGGGAGAAATGGCTTGCTAGCCAACTTCTCTGGCGAGTCAATAGCGCATACGCAGACGGCACCTATTCGTTTCCCCAACGCCGTGCCAGAAACTACATCGCGCCAACATTCTCCTGGGCTTCAATCCTCGCAAAACAGGGTGTCCGATGTGGGGAGACCGTGAATGAGGACCGCTTGTTATTCTCGGTCAAACACATCAATATACCACCAAAGAAGGAAGAAGACCGTTTCAGCGTGATCGCGGGCGACGAGCCAGCCACCTACGTCGAGCTGAGCGGCCTGCTTGCAGCGATCAATCTCGTAAGAGGCAAAGGTTGCAGCACCAACAGGTATCGATGGAATCTGGCCAACGGCGACTACAACCCGAAGAGAGATCTCTCTGGTCTGCATCTTGACAGCCCAGAAGATGATGCAGCTTTCTTTGGAGCAGCCCAGCCCGGACTCTACTGCATGCCGGCTTACAGCAATTCCAAGGACTACACCATTTGTCTGATTTTGCGGATTGTCAATCAAGAGGAGTTGTTGCCTCATTACAAGCGTGTGGGGCTGGCTATGGTGCCAGCATATGAAGCCACGCAACTTGCTCTTGAGAGGGCCAAGACCGTGGGCCCGTCATCGAGCGACGGAGTGAAGGGAGGGTGGCACAATGTGCATCTTAGGCTGTACTAATTTCTGGCGTCGGATAGCTTGGAGCGGGCGTGATCTAATGAGAATTCACGGATGCAGGTGTTGTGAATCAGTTGCATGCGTTTGCTGCACAAACGAATAAATAGGCCCTCAGGCTTGCGAGTGTTGGTGGGAGATTGCGATAACACTCATCGCACGATCGTGTTCCACGACACGTCTCGACCGGTTCAATCATGCCAGCCTCCACAAAACACCTGCGGGCGTGAGCTGTACCGACGCCATGCATATTAGGCGAAACGTCAGCTGTGTAAAGCGACTTGCAGATGAAAGATTGGCCTGGCCGCTCTGCAGGATAAGCGAAGGCAATCAGGCGACTGATTGCCTACCAACAGTCTCCGGTGAATGCAGTTTCGTGCGAACCGAACAGAGCTGTCTTCGGTACGACTTTAACGTACCTTGGTCAATAAGAGCTGAGCAGACCGATCATTCAATGTAACGCAAAGCTCAATCTACCATCACTCTCCCCATAATCCTTTTTGGTATCTGCTTGATCCATAGCAAGAGCATTCCCAGAAATGGAAACCGAGCACCCCAACATCATCTCGCAAGCCTTCGAGACAGGACTCTTGAAGGATGACGACCAGGAGAATCTCGGCTGGGCGTCCATGAAAGACGAAGTCAATTCAATGTTGGAGAAGTCCGAAAACCAAACAACGTTGTTTCTCGGAGCTGCGGCTTCTTCGTTCAAGCCAACCTGCTTTCCGGCCTGGGATAAGTTCATAGAGCTCATTTACACCTGCCAAATTCGGCAGGCTGTTTCTGAGCTTGAAGGCGACACGACCGGTTCGTGGTTCACGGTTCATCCTGTCAGTGAGGGAATTCCGGTGTTTGACTAACTCTTGTCTCAGAATTTGAGGAATCCTTGAAGCAGAGCATTTCTCAAGGCCTTGATTACTCCAACCCGCACAGAGTACCGAATTACAAAGTCACCGAGACGCTTGCCCGCCGCCTTGGAAAGGACTACTTGCGTCTTCTGGAAGCTTTCAAGTCAAGGCAGGACGGCGATGGGTGGCTCATCAACCACGTGCACAAGTGGGCTGCCGAATGCTTGATGAGTGGAGGCGCCATGTCCATCGTCACCACGAACTTCGACGACTGTATCGAAAGAGCCCTGTCAGCTGCGGGCGCGAACTCATACCTGCTCACTGGTGACCATCGTCAAGATGGTCTTGAAATTGAGCGGTTGCTCCAATCGACGGACAAACGTCTGATACTGATCATCAGCGGCCCGAAAGCATGTCACTTCGCACAGAACATGCTTCCTCGGCTAGGCAAGTCGGTGGGATTCATTTACAAGCTTCATGGGTCGTGCTACGCACCCGACTCTTGCATCGACACAAGGCTTCAGAGGCAGCAGGGACTTCCCGCGTATTCTGTCGATATTCTCGATTTCCTCCTCGCGAGGAGTGTCTTCTTCATCGTGGGGTTCAGTGGAGGTGATCTGAACGACAACACAGACTACCTCCGCATGATCCACAATAAGCGCCAGGCGAAGCTTGTCTGGTTGCAATACAGAGGAGACTTGATCGAGCCTGGTGTAATGAAATTGCTCGACGCGATGAAAGACGAGATGAGTATCGGTCAGGGCACGAGCCGAGCAATTTTGCGTCGCGTACATGGATCGATCACTGGCCAACGTGTGCGCTGGAATGAGGAGCCTTCCGAGTTCAAACAGCACGTCGTCGAGTGGTGTCGCGGCCTCGGCACTTCATGGTGCAAGCTCGTCGTGCTTGATTTGTTGGAGCTGTGTGGTCAGAGGGAGGCACAACGGGAGAAACTCCGGAGGCTGGGATTCGTCAAAAGCCATCGTCAAGATTGGAACGACATTGTTGAGTTGGTGGAGAAGTCGCCGGTTGAAGTTCAGCAGGTGAGTTGGAGAAGACTTGGAATCTTCCAAGTGAAGTCCTAGCCGTGCTAATTGTCACCAGCTTGCGAAAACAACGGCATGCATGATGACAACTCGTCTGCTTCGTGGCTTCTTGGAAACGCGTCAAAGCAGCGATCGTCCATCTAGCTTGACAACGCTCTTCGAAACACAGCGACTCGAAATTCGAGAGCAACACTTCGAAGCTGCAGGCAATTCCAACACTGCCCTTACGCATGCGCAGGACTGGGTACTCAGCGCCTTGTACGGAGTGTTGCTATACTGTGGTGGCCAGGATCAAGCAGCCAAAGAGATCCTCTCGTATGCTCGTAATGCCGCTTACTTGGTGGGAGATCTTCAATCGCATCAAATGATAAGCGAATTGATCTCGGGTCTGCCTTTCGCTGCAAAACAGTCGCCGGCCTCCTCTCCGACAAAGGCGCAGTACAAGCCGGACTCATCCATACTCGCCTTCTTGCCATCACTGGACAATGTCAGCGCCAAGGCGAATCAATATGGTATTCCTCCGGGACTGTTCGCCCGAGCCATGTTGCACGGGGCGATGCTTTTCGCTGATCGCATAGCGGTCAATTCGAACGTGCTCATTAATTCGGCTGTGTTCATAAACGAAATTCTTTTCGGCGGTCGCGAAGAGCTGAGTAGCTTCTACCTCGAATTCCTGCAGCCAGTCATCGTCTCGGATAATCCGGATGAAGCGCAGCCAATTCGGGCAATGCACCGCGCATCAAATTCTAGACTGGATTACATGTCCGAGAAAATGGCAGCGAGCCACATGGCCCAGATGGACAACTTTTACCTCGCCACCAGAGCGGACAACCGCTTTCTGTTCAATAAGATGTCTGATTTGGAGAGCAACTATCGCCGGTGGATGCGGCGAGCTGCAACAACCGAGCGCGTTGGGACTCGGGATCATCTCTTAACCCAGTGGAGGAGCCGTGACATTCATTACGGTAGTGCTTCTGTTGTCATCGAAGCTGATGATGCGCTTGCAGCTGGCATGGTTGACACCGTCTTAGAAGTTGTCGACCTCTTCACAAAGAATCTGAAAGGTCCGCTCACGAGATCGAAATTGTACAGTGTGGCGGGGCTCTTCGTCAAACTCGCAGACGACGACGAAGCTATTCGCAAGCAATTGAGGGATGACATCGACCAGGCCTCTGTTGGCACGCTAATTTCCGGTCGCCAGAAAATTCTCGAACGACCATGGCTGTCTGGGCCGATCTGCCATGAACTCTTCGATGTGCCCTATCGATATAATCCGATGTTTCAGCAACTGATCAGTGGTGAATCATCGACGAGCATCGTGTTTCTCGAGCCTCACGAGGTGCCTTCCATGCAGTTCATGGCTAAGCTCGCGCGTCAGGATGTAGGATTGAACATGTATGACGGCGCCGTGACCGCGGGTGTGAGTGGGCAGGCATCGGCGATCCTTCTTGCGCAGGCATCAGAGGAGGACATCACGACATGCCGCAAGGGCCTTGTTCCCCTACGTCAGAGAATCTTGGAGCATACCACGCTGGATGCCGAGAGCATGGAGATTCTGGTTGAACAATTGGGAGCGTTCAAGCGGGAAGCAGCTGATGCAGAAGACACAGAAATCACCATGCTTGCTGCGTTGGACGAGGATGCCGGGCGTATTCTGCTTGAATTCTTAGAGCATTGCACGTTCATCCTTCGCAAGGGAGAGCCGTTGGACCGGATGTACGAACAGCCAGAGCTCACGTTGCCGGGCGTGCTGAAGCTGGTGCGCGTGCACTGAAATTTGTTTGTGGCATATTTTGCTCCATATGGTGAGCAAGAACGAAGAATGACCACTATTTTCACAACTGCTCAATATATCAATACATGTGTTTGAGGCAGCACTAAGCTGATGTCGGAGAAGGCTGATGAGTGAAGTCGAAGTCGAAGTCGAAGTCGAAGTCGAAGTCGAAGTCGCCGCGGGAGTGCCGTGCCCTTTCCGGCTTGTGGAGCAACTCCAATTTTGAGCGCCTCTCGCCATGCTGCTCACTTCATCTCTCCTTGCTCCATTACACTTCTTCTATCCCAACCTTTTTCCTTTCTTGTTTCATCACATCCATAATAATGCCTCCCCGCATACAGCCTACAAGGCTGCCGCTGCCTTCATCATGTCAATGCCTTCGCACCCAATCCTCAATCCTCCCCGAAGGATACCTCTCTTCACGCTCTTTCCACGCTTCTCCTCCCTCGCTTGAGGGCAACCTTGATGAGAAGAAGACCAGCGACAAGCGCCGGTCGACGAAGTTACGTCGCGACATGAAGGAATGGCTGGCGGGCCCTGGCTTCAGGTTTCGCAGACCGCGTCCTGATGGCACGAATTATCTCTCTGCGTACAACAAGGCCGGCCAGCTCAAGCGTGCAGGCAGGGCCCGAGTCAGCGCAGAGCTACCCACGCCCGCCGAGGTGGCGGCCACTGAAGAAAAGGTGCAGAGACAGGAAGTGGCGGAAGGCATTGATGAGGCAGAGCGGACTGAGAGGGCAGAAGCACGTGCCGCTGAACGTGCGAGGCAGGCCGCCAACGCCAGACGAACGCCCAAGGAAACGGCAGCAGATCTGCGCCCATTTCCCTTGAACCACAATTTTAGGAGTCAGCCGGTCCTCTCGGAAGAGCTCAGAGACGAGCTCTACGGACA
>MSJI02000052.1:43048-77003 GCA_001931905.2 Cladosporium sp. IMV 00045
TGTTCCTCTTGATCAGCAGCGGTGTCACCATGAGCGTGCCATTTTCCATCGGAAGAATTCTGGACGTCGCCAGCAAGCCTCCAGAGGAGAACGCGACATTCCTGGGAATGTCCATGAACACTTTCTACATTGCTTTTGCGGCGGTCTTGGCCACTGGTGCTTGCGCGAACTACGGACGTATTATCATTCTGCGTGTCGTTGGCGAGCGCATTGTCACGAAGCTCAGAAGTCAATTGTTCAGGCGAACTTTCGTGCAGAACGCGGAGTTCTTCGATGCGAACCGCGTTGGCGACTTGATCAGCAGACTTGGAAGCGATACTATCATTGTCGGCAAGAGTATTACGCAGAACGTCAGCGATGGTCTTCGCTCGCTCGTCTCTGCCGTTGCTGGTTTCTCGATGATGGCTTTCATGTCTGTCAAGCTTACCGGTATCCTCGCTGTTGCGGCGCCGCCGGTTGCTGTTGGTGCTTTCTTCTACGGTCGTGCCATCCGGAACTTGTCAAGGCGCATTCAGAAGAACCTCGGAAACTTGACAAAAATCGCAGAAGAGCGTCTCGGCAATGTTCGAACCAGTCAAGCATTCGTCGGAGAGCTGCAAGAAGTCAATCGCTACAACAACCAGACGCGCAAAATCTTTTACCTCGGCCGCAAAGAAGCACTTATTAGTGCAGTCTTCTTCTCGGCTTCTGGTTTTGCTGGCAACATGACGTTCCTCGCGCTACTTTATGTCGGCAGTGGAATGGTTCACAGCGGTGCTATTTCCGTTGGTGACTTGACGAGCTTTTTGATGTACACTGCCTACGCTGGCAGCAGTCTGTTCGGTCTCAGCAGCTTCTACAGCGAGCTGATGAAGGGAGTCGGTGCTGCAACCCGTCTTTTCGAGCTGCAGGATCGCACTGCAACCATCAGCCCAACCAAGGGAGACATGGTCAAGAGCGCGCGTGGCAACATCGAATTCGACAACGTCAAGTTTGCGTACCCGACTCGCCCAGCCGTGACGATCTTCGAAGACTTGACTTTCACCATCCCTCAAGGCAGCAATGTGGCGATCGTTGCGCCCTCTGGAGCTGGAAAGAGTACAGTGGCAAGCTTGCTCTTGAGATTCTACAACCCTGACTCTGGCACCATCAAGATCAACGGCAAGGACATCACCCAGATGAACGCTAAGCAATTGAGACGAAGAATCGGATACGTCGGACAGGAGCCTGTGCTCTTCAGTGGCACTATCGCGCAGAACATCGCTTATGGCAAGCCGCAAGCAACTAGACAGCAGATCTTGTCTGCAGCTCGCCAGGCCAACTGCCAGTTCATTCAGGACTTCGTGAGTTACCTCAATCCCTTTGTTCAATGAAGACCACTAACACATACTGCAGCCTGATGGCCTGGACACCTCTGCCGGTGCACGCGGTACGCAGCTCTCCGGTGGTCAGAAGCAGCGCATCGCAATCGCACGCGCCCTACTCAAAGACCCCGATATTCTAATCCTCGACGAAGCCACCTCAGCACTCGACGCCGAGTCCGAAACCCTCGTTAACCAGGCTCTCGGCCGCTTGCTGAAAGGTAACAACACCACGATCTCCATCGCCCACCGTCTGAGCACGATCCAGCGCAGCGACATCATCGTCTGCATCGGCTCCGACGGTCGCGTCGCCCAAGTTGGAAGCTACACCGACCTCTCCGCCGACAAAGAGGGCGCGTTCGCCAAGCTGATGGAATGGCAAATGACCGGTCCAAACTCGTCTCCTGCGCAATCTTCCTCCTCGGAGCCCAGAGGTGAGGTCAGAGAAGAGGAACACAAGCACGAGCACGAGCTTACTGAGGAAGATCGCATGCGCATGCGCATGGAAGAGCACGATCGCGCCAAGCGCCTCGAGAGCAGTGAGGCTGCTGAGCAAGCTGCTGTCGAGGAGGAGGAAGGCGAGGGCGCGGCTGTGAGGAAGGAAAAGGAGACCAGTGCGGAGGCTGTTCTTGAGAAGAGCAAGGGTTCTGATCGATGATCTTGACTTACGCTACGCCTTCTGGCCTTGCGTGTCGCGATAGAGCGCTAGCTTCACCCGGGCAGTTCTTGTTTCTTCCTTCGCCCGCCACTACTCTACTCATCTCTTTGCATTGTTTCATTTTTCTGCTTTTTCTCTTCATCCATGAACGTTTTCTTACGAAACGTTTTAGAGCATATAGGGCGTTTGACGAGTGGTCATCACGTCGGATGGGTGGAAATGTTCTTCATACGGACGAAAATGTATAATATTCAAAAAGTTTCAGATTTATTCGTCTGAGCGGAATGATTTCTTGCTTTGTTTATCGGTTGCTTGACACAGACCTAGTAGCAATAGCTAGGGTAAAGGAATTCACTTGGCGGTTCATGGTACGTTTGATACTTGAAAGGGAAGCGGAATTTGTTCGAATGGTTCTGGATACACTTTAATCTAAACAAGACACGACAAAACAAAATAACTGAGGACAGTATGCTGCAAGAAAGTCAACCCTCGACAATAAAGAAGACTCAACAAGACAAGATCGGCAATAGTATGCAGCAAAACCTCAATCTCCAACCAGACACTGTTCTTGCCCCTTCCTATCAGCTGCATCAATGACAGTAGAACTTCCTCGAAGCATCATGCACACATTCCGCATTCAAGGAAACTGAATAGCCGCACCCTCACCATAAACGAACCGAGCTTCCTCCTGGCCGTCCACAAAATGGAACGGAGGCCTCGAGAAGATCCCGAACGGAAGGTTCTCCCTGTCTTCGTCCACTTCCTCATCCTCCTCCTCGGCTGCAAGTTCGGCATCACAAATCCTGCAGTAGACGGGGACACGCACGCGTCGATTCCTCCCAAACGCATACTTGATGAGTTCCTCGACGGGAAACTCACCGTTCTTGTCGCGCTTGATGATCCCGTGCTTCAGGACGTGCTGGCACTCGTTGAGTTCGACCACCCACCTGATGAACTCCTTGCGCTGGTCAACAGGCATCTTGCCGATTCTGTCCAAGCGGTAGCGGTAGTCTGAGGTCATCTCCACGATTATCACCTTATCTTCATCAGGCTCCTCGTCCATGGCCTCTTTCGGCGCGTTAGGGTCGTCCATGGGGTACTCGTGGATGGTGTAATCGAATTCCTCCGTTTCCTGATTGTTAGCCTCCGATTCAATATCATACTCCAAGCCGACCAGGCCTATCGACCAGGAGTCCACCATTTTTTGATGCTCCTTGATCCTCATCAGACTGAGCTCGGCCGCATTCACGCGACGTCCCATGAAGCTTGGATTAACTCTAGTTACTGTATCTGATGATAAAGTTTCACAAGCCCAACCTTGTCTCAATTTCACATGCTCACTCAGTCATGTGAAACCACATCAATCCTCCATCGTTTTCTCCGATCATGTAGCTAAAGTAGCTGCACTGCTGCCAGCGGGCCAAAGATCCGACGCACTTCCATTTGATCTGGGTCCTGTCCCTGGAAGGGGTCGCTACCCGTCACTTCCTCTTCTTCATTAGCCTCGTCTTGTAGAGGGTGCGGCTCCTCAATGACAAAGCGATCAGCTTCATCTGAGACGAACTCGTCCACTTCACTTTCGACAATGCGTCCAAGCCGAATGGCTGTCTTCACTTCCCTCAGCTCCATCGCCCAGGCGTGAAATTTGTCGCGTTGTTTGCTACCGGGATCGCCCATCGCGATAATGCGATCAAATCCTCTCGACTCCGGCATATCGACGGCAGGGTCCCGCTCTCGCTGCAGTCGTATGATATGGGTAATCTCATACTTGGCTTCCGTTATCGTCACCCATATTCGAGCAAGGGCTTGTCCAATCACAGCCAAAAATCTCTGATCGTCCTTTCGGTCACGCCTGTAGCAATGTATGTTGCTGGTGATTTTGTCCATTGCAGTGATGATTTGAGGGAGACGAGGCATGTCTGAATCGCCATGGACTCTGACTGTGAAATATCTTCACAAGTCTTGTGCAAGCTCACGGGCATCAGGAGACATTTGGTGATACTGGATTCCAAGCCATTTGTACTCTCGATCGCATCGTTGGATATCGTCCTCGATAATCTGAAGTCGGTTCTCTGATGCGTTGGGTCGCATTATTGCGTTGGTGGTGGTGCAGTATTGGAGGATATGCTAGAAAGCGCGGGTATTAATGCTGAGGTATAGCCACTTTTTGTAGCATTGACGATCGTTCTATGTGTGTGAATCATTTGCGTGTTTCATTTGTGTCAAAGAAAGACATCGTTTATAAAACATGTAATCGAAGCTCTGGTCTTGACAAATGTGTGAGTGAGGTCTGAGCAAATGTTTTGCTTGGAATACTATGCTGCAGGAAGAAAAGACATGAGTCTTTCCAATTGGAAAGCGTCTCAATCGAGCTTGTGATGGCATAGACAGAATAGCATCTCGTCGGTCGACTCATCATGCAACATTGTCACACAGCTAAGGGTTGCTAGAGGTCGAACAGTAGGGCTTCGATGATATAGCTCCTAGAGGAGTCCAAGACTAATTTGGCATAGTTTTTCGAATCGAGCAAAGGACTACATTGACTTGTACAACTGTCAAGAGGAATCAATCACAGGGTCTGAAAATGAGTACAAGATTCAAAGAAATTGTTCATTTCGACTATATTCACGGCCAAGTTAACAATCTGTTTCTCTCACAGGCTATACACTTTCCTTGTGATGAGTTCTCGCTGCAATCAGAAACCAACCAGACTGACGCCTAACCTCTAAGCATCCTAAGCATCCGGGTAAACGTGTTCATCGCTTGATCCTTCCAATCTTCCATGCGACCGCAAAAGTCCATCCCCTTTGGAATGGAGATGACAAGCTCTCTGCTTCTGATGCCGTTGCGATCGACTTCATTGTCTCTGTCTTTGTTTTCAGCCGTAGACATCAGCTCAACGGCCGACTGAAGATTGTCCAGTGGCATTTTCATGCTACTCAACTCTGCACGAGCCTTGTTGAGGTGAACGAAAGCCTTCTTGACGTCTTCGATGGTATACGCAGTGTCCATGATCTGTTGAGCATCATAGCAGAGGAGTACAACGTTCATGGCAGAGAAGAAGAAGGGGTCTTGGGTTCGAGGGGTTTTGGATATCCAGAACTGCTCATGCGCAGAGGCACACCTGCCATCGTTTGCGAAGTGGGCTTTTTGCGAGAAATCGAGCATGTGGTACTTGACTGCAGTCTCAAGGTACAGGTCCTTGAAGCATTCATGGTAACAAAACAGCACGTCGATGTCGTGCTGAGCTCTGGCTCTCCAAAAGTCAACCCCCACTGGCTCCTGGCAGCTTGGACAGTTTGCTTTTGATGTGATGTGGCGGTTGGTCGGAGCATTGGCGAAGTCTTCTTCGGCATTCTCTCTGAGAAACCAGAAATCTTTGATCGCAGATACGATCAACGCGTCTGATGATCGACCGATTGGCGATGGTTTCATCACGAAATGGCCACATGCCCAAGTGATAAGTGCCATGCCAACCTTTATTTGCTGCGAAGAGTCGATAATTGGTTTTTCTGGATGTAAAATGTGTGAGAATCAAATCTGCTGAATATCCAGATCAGCCTTTAGGCACTATATGGCAACATGCAGTGTTAGGTGATCTTTTGTCTTTGTTCTCTTTCACCTACAACGCATCATGAAGGCGTGTAATAGGTGTCAAGCATTCAATGTCTTTGTCTCAGACCAACACATAAAGGCTTCTTTGCCCTTTGTATTATCCCTATTCACTTGCAACAATCTTGAATATTGTGTCTGTTGCATCAGTATTTCTAGGGCTCCTTCACTTCTGATTCTTGTCATGTGGAGCTGACTTTGGTTCAGCGCAGGAACTCACAACCAAACAGAATCTGATACAAGTTTCGAAGAAGAGAGAAATTTCAGAAACATGCAGTCTTGTGTTGTGGATACCTCTGACGAGCAGTCTAGCTGTACGTTCAGCGCGCTCTTAGAAGCCGAAGTCCGGGTCGTTGAGGACATGATTGACTGTACGCTCCTAGACATGGCGAACAATGGATATGCCCATCCTGTTTCTAGCTCTGAGATTGCACGAACGTTGCAAGACGTTCGAGAAAGGGGCGAGCTCCCTGCTGTGTCTTCGGACGGCCAAGCGAGTTTGATCATCAAATGTTCAGTTCCAGTTGTAACTGAAGAGAAAAGGGCCGTCGCTAGACTGACCCAGGCGTGGGATAAATTGGAAGACTTGAGATACGAGTTTGAGCAAAGTCACGGTAGAAATCAGTAGGAACGATGAAGTCCAATAAACTGTTGCTTTGGACACCTTTTACATGATTGATCAACGGTAGAGAGATGCGACTGACCGCAACATTCACATGTAAATCCAAGCGCTTTCGTAACCTCGACTCGAGAGTGAGTGTTCTTCCATCGCACTTCACTACAACATGAAAACCACTACTCGATGCACATACAACACTCGAACTCTTATAAGACTGCAAGGCGTTCGCACCGTCAAATTCGGTCAAAGTATTACAATCCATAGCATTCGATTGATCCATATCTGACATCTAGCTCAGCTCTCAGTACTAGGCCTCCTTCCAAGCTTTCCGACGACTGATCAGACCACAGCAAAATGGTATCGAACGTCAACGCAATCAACGCCATCACCAAGCAATCGATCATGCCTCGCCACGAAACCGAAGTCATCGCCTCCGAGACAGGGCATGGCCGACCTCTGTTGGGGCTTCTCGTGATCCCGGTCGTTCTTCTGTGTACCTCTGTTGCAGCTGGTTTGTGGTACTACAAGAAGCACTCGAAAAAGCGCCTGGAGAAACAAAAGGCCGATGATGCAGCCGAAAGAGTGAGGTCGCGGCAGGCATGGCTTTGGTTGGCTGAAGAGAGGATGGTTCAGGAAGACAGAGCAAATGCTCTAGCGATGCTCGAGGGGCGCATACCCGAGAACACGATGACTGTGAGAGCTTATGGGTATTAGGCTTTGTTGATGGAATCAGTGGAATTGCTTCGATGCACCAAAGTCGAGTCATGATCGGACACCAGGTGCTGATGCCCATGAGCACTTCCTTGGCTGTAAGGTACCAATTGCGTATCAAACGAACATTTTCTTGCACCGTTCGTGAGGGACATGTAGTCCGTAGTGATCAATTGAGCAGCTGTTGGGACTTGCTTCTTGTTACACAATCAGTGCATGCATGTGCGGGTGGCTGCTGTCACACGGTAACACGCAGAAGGCTGTAAACAAATAACGTTCGTGAATAACATAGGCCTCACTTTTGTAACCGGTGAGATTTAGCTTGCTTCACGTGCTTCTTCATTCACCTGTTATCGGTCGACGTCCGCAAAACTCTCAACGCTGAGCGACTGAGCCTGCCTGCCAAACAACAAACAAGCTCCTTCCACTTTTCACGAAACTCGAACAAAACGCCTCTAAAACATCGACGGCACTTCTGACCTTCAAAACCATGGCCGCGACTACTGATCCCAGCAACGACCCAGGTACTGCTGCTGGTAACACTCTCGAGCACAACGCACCGTCACCGTACACCTCGATATGCTAACTTGTGCTACAGCAGCGACATCGTCTATGATGGCCTACGCAACCGAAACGTCCATGTGGTTCCCTGTCATCGACGATGATGACGACGACGGCCCTCTGTCTATCTACTCGCCTGGCACTTGCAACGCGACTCGAGCTGTCTCTTCATTCTTCGCGCCGACTGGCTCTACGGCCTCCGAGTCCTCGATCACCGTCGCCACCTCCAACACCAGCTTCACCACGCCGCCGCTCTCCAGCTCAAGCACTCACACTACCTCTCCGGCCATCGCAGCAACGGCTTCCAGCGCTGCTCGCGGATCCGTCGTCCTCGGCGCAAGATCAGGCGCTCCTGGCCTTGCAATCCTGGTCATGTCCATCGTCGCGCTGCTTGGGCGCCACTTGTAACAAGTGGCTAGAACTTGGCGTTGAATACACGCCTCGAGGCTAGGAAGTGTGTAATGGGCAGACACGACAAGGGATCCAGGCATATTTTCTTGATGTCTTTGGTCAGCCGGTTTGGAAGGAGAATTGTCGATGGAGGTCATGGGCGACGTGTAGACAGCCATAGATAGCGATTCTGAACGACTGAGCTACCTCCACACGCTTCATCATCTAGCTTCAGCTGGGCGCCGTCAGTCCTGCTCTGTGATATATGTTGCTATAAGCTCAATAACCTTGCCCTCTTCAGGTACTCATAAAGTGACCAAGCCGCCAAAGTCTTGCCATCTCGCGCGCCAATCTGCAGCAAACGTTCGTAGTTCATCAGACGAACAGTTATCTTCTCCTGATGTCCTCTTTCACCCGCCAAGCGATCCTTCAGATCGTCAATCTCCGTGCGTTCTTTCTCTTGCTCCCACAGGAAAATCTTGATGAACTCATCGCACGCGCCTGGGCTGGGATACATTGCATCCTTGACATAGCCCTGCGTGCTGTGGTCTTTCAGAGCCAAAGCAGTCATGTCGATCAAGTCGCTCTTGTTCAGCTTGATGCCCACCTCTTCCTTGATTTCTCGCGCAGCTTCTCCGACGACGTCGTTGTGGTCGTCCAGCATTCCAGCGGGAATCTCCAGGAACCGTAGACTTCCTGCGGCCGGGCGTGGCTGTTCTGTCATCACGACATATCGTTCGTCAGGCGCGTCGAACGGCCGCAGTATCATGAGAACGGTGACGCTGCCGCCGCGCAAGAAGACAACGCCAGGAAGGGTTTCGCCCTTTTTGTTTTCGATTAGAGCGAAGATCTTGACGAAGAGCAAACGCTCTCTTCCACGATCGAAAGAGTCGACTCTGATGTGCTTGAGGTTGTATGGCGCTTCGTTGAATGGATGATCGTGGTGTTTTTGCTCTTCGATTGAGACTTTCAGGGCCGCTTTCCAGTCGACGAAGGGCCTGAATTGGAGCAACTCCTCTTCGTCAAGTCCAGGAAGATGCTTGATCGTGACTGCAGGGTCCCAATCTGCCAGCTGAGTTATTGAGTCAGCCATTTGAGTTCGAGGTTGCGAAGTTGCCTAGGTGTGTAAGTGGTACTGGATGGTATGCGGGACTGCAGTTTTCACTTTGGCAGAGAAAGATACCCACGAGACCCAGACGAGACGGCAGGGTTAGATGCATGATGGGGCGCAGTACTTTAGCGAATCGGGCTCGGCCTGCAATCGTCCGGTGTATTGTTTGAAACGAGGTCATCCCACACCTATCAGAAGTCGGCCAAGTCCGGTTTGCCCTGCACAGCACGACAGTCACCCCACGCGGCTTCTTTTGCGCCCCATCATCATAAGTGATACCGATTGGTGATATGCAGGAGGTACTGCATGATGCGTTGGAGCATCCTATCTGAGCATCAGCTCTGCATCCGAAACGATAGCAGTCACATCTCCTGTCAGCGGTCGGATCTTTTGATCGTTCACACGTGGTCGGCGTGATGTTTGGTGGCCCCAGTACAGTGCAACTATTAATGCCGGATCAAGATCACCATTCGTTCTCGAATCGGCGGTCTCGTTTGACCATGCTTCAATCGACCACCAATTCTCCCACTTATGTTCATTTTTCCTTCGACTATCATGATATGTGAAATTTGCTATGGCATGCTGCGCGGCCACAAAGGTAGGAGGTGGAGGCGAACATATGAGCTTCATTTTGACCATCAAGCGAGCGGGATTGCGATTCGTGCGTCAGCCGTAGCAGGCTGCTGTTTCTGCAAAGTTTTGGCGGAGGTGCTGGAGAGCCAAGGTTGCTCGGTAGGCATCTTATTCCTTTCTCGAAAAGCTTTAATGAAGAAGACATGACTGACACAGCCTAGAGACGGGGGATAGACCCGCTTGCCACCACCCAAGCCTTTCTTTCTGAAGTGCCTCGTCGCCAAGGTCTCTACCGACTAGATTTCCGCCTTGGAGACTCAAGCCCTTTGGCTACGTTCTTTCTGGAGCAGCTTCGTGAGTAGCTTCACCAGCGTTGCTCCAACCATGATCCCTTGCTGATTCTACAGATGACGGTCCGGATGCTCGGGTGTACACACCGTCCACGGAGAACACTAGCTCCCAAGAAGTGCTCCAATTGGCACGGTCGTGGATCGCCACTTGTACTGGTCCAGAGCATTCCGGATGTCCGAATGAGTCGTTCGAGAGGTGCAATGGAGACTCAACAAGATACTACCCAACGAGACTCATCAAGTTGCCGCCGTACCACTCGGAGCCGTACGGAGCGGAAAATATCCAGAAAATCGAAATCACATTGGTCCATACCAATGGTCAGCCTAACCAGCCTCCCCAATCCGACACGATGAATGCAAATGGCATTCTGCAATCTCCGACCGGTAGCTCAGAAATCCAATTCGAGGCTTTCGGTCCATGGCAATATGTCACGTTGAGCCACTGTTGGGGCACATCTCCCTTCCACAAATTGACGATTGACAATCTCGAGGCCTTCAAGAAAGGTGTGCCTCTCACCAAGCTGCCCAAATCTTTCCAGGAAGCAATCGATTTCGCTTCACGGCTGCGCAAAGATGTCAGGTACATCTGGATCGATGCCTTATGCATCATCCAAGACAGCGACGAAGACTGGAAGAAGGAGAGTGTCAAGATGTATGACGTCTACCGCAACAGTTTCTGCAACATCTCGGCGACGCACGCATGTGACAATAGCGAGGGGCTGTACCGGAAGAGAGATCCGCAGCATCTCTGGGAAGATGAGATCAGATTGAATACAGAAGGGATACCAACATCATTCCCTCAGAGGAGTCGGCTGGGTGCTGAGCCGCTACTTCGCCGCTGTGGTATCTTGGATGCGACCTCTTGGGCTCGCACAATCGAGGACGCTTCAGTCAATGTTCGTGCTTGGGTTCTTCAAGAAAGACTGCTGGCGCCCAGGGTTTTAAACTTCGGTCGTCATCAGATAGCCTGGGAGTGCTGTCGCCTCGAAGCAACAGAGAGTCTGCCTTACGGTACTTCAGATCTGCAGGTCCAGGGTGGAATCGTTCTCGAAAAGACAAGCCTCAAATCGTCACTTCCTCGAGAGTACGGACCACGGTCTTTAGTGCCCGACTCCGAACATCTAGCCTGGCAAGCCCACGAATGCTGGAAGCGCATCATCGAACGCTATTCCACCACAAGCATCACCAAGGAGAGCGATCGTCTCATTGCTCTGGCAGGTATCGCCCAGATGATATCCAGACAGATTGGCAACAGAGTCTGGTACGTGGCGGGACTGTGGGAGAAATGGCTTGCTAGCCAGCTTCTCTGGCGGGTCAACAGCGCCTACGCGGATGGGACTTATTCGTTTCCACAGCGCCGTACTAGGAACTACATCGCCCCAACATTCTCCTGGGCTTCGATTCTTGCAAAGCAGGGCGTTCGGTGTGGCGAGACCGTAAGAGAGGACCGCCTGCTTTTCTCGGTCAAACGCATCAACATACCGCAGAAGTCAGAGGAAGACCGTTTCAGCGTGATCGCGAGCGACGAAGCAGCCACTTACGTCGAGCTGAGCGGGCAGCTTGCAGCAATCAATCTCGTGAGAGGCAAAGGTTGCAGCACCAACAGGTATCGATGGAATTTGGCCAACGGCGACTACAATCCGAAGAGAGATCTCTCGGGTCTGCACCTTGACAGCCCGGAAGATGATGCAGCTTTCTTTGGGGCAGCCCAAACCGGACTCTACTGCATGCCGGCATACAGCAATTCCAAGGACTACACCATCTGTCTGATCTTGCGGCTCGTCAACCATAAAGAGTCGCCGCCTCGTTACAAGCGTGTGGGGCTGGCTATGGTGCCAGCGTATGAAGCCACGCAGCTTGCTCTGGAGAGAGCTAAGACCATGGGCCCATCATCGAGTGACGGAGAAAGAGGAGGGTGGCACAATGTGCATCTCAGGCTGTTCTGAGTTCCGGCGTCTCTTAGGCTCCTAGCATGTAGCGAGTGTGATCTAATGAGAAAGCATGTATGCAGGTGCTGTGAATCGGCTGCTTTTGCTTTTGTTTCATGAAAAAACAAATAGACCATCAAGCTTGAGGGCGTTGGTTGGAGGCTTGGGCGGTTGCGATAACACCATCGCACGACCGTGTTTCACGACATGTCTCGAGCGGTTCAATCATGCAAGCCTCCACAAAATACCTGCGAGCGTGAGCTTTACCGACGCCATGCATATTAGGCGAAGCGTCAGCTGTGTAAAGCGACTTGCAGATGAGAGAAAGATTGGCCTGGCCGCTCTGCAGGATAAGCGAAGGTAAGCAGTCGCCTGATTGCCTACAAACAGTCTCCGGTGAATGCAGCTGCGGGCAAATCGAAACAAAGCTGTCTTCGGTACAGCATTAACGTACCTTGGTCAATAAGAGCTGAACAAACCGATCATTCAATGTAACGCAAAGCTCAATCTACCATCACTCTCCCCATAATCCTTTTTGGTATCTGCTTGGCACATAGCAAGAGCATTCCTAAAAAATGGAAACAGAGCACCCCAATATCATCTCGCAAGCCTTCGAGACCGGGCTTTTGAAGGATGACGACCAGGAAAATCTCGGCTGGGCGTCCATGAAGGACGAAGTCAATTCAATTTTGGAGAAGTCTGAAAACCAAACAACATTGTTTCTCGGAGCTGCGGCTTCTTCTTTTAAGCCAACCTGCTTTCCAGCCTGGGATAAGTTCATAGAACTCATCTACACCTGTCAGATTGAGCAAGCTGTTTCTGAGCTTGAAGGCGATACGACGGGTCCGTATTTCACGGTTGATCCTGCCAGTGAGGAGGTTCGTGTGATTGACTAACTCTTGTCTCAGGATTTGAGGAATCTTTGAAGCGGAGCATTTCACAAGGCCTTGACTACTCCAACCCGCACAGAGTGCCGAATTACAAAGTCACCGAGACGCTTGCCCGCCGTCTCGGAAAGGACTACTTGCGTCTTCTGGAAGCTTTCAAGTCAAGGCAAGACGGCGATGGGTGGCTCATCAACCACGTGCACAAGTGGGCGGCCGAATGCTTGATGAGTGGAGGCGCCTTGTCCATCGTCACCACAAACTTCGACGACTGTATCGAGAGAGCATTGTCAGCTGCAGGCGCAAACTCGTACCTGCTCACCGGTGATCATCGCCAAGATGGTCTTGAGATCGAGCGCTTGCTCCAATCGACAAGCAAACGCCTGATACTGATCATCAGCGGCCCGAAAGCATGCCACTTTGCGCAGAACATGCTTCCTTGTCTAGGCAAGTCGGTGGGATTTCTGTACAAGCTCCATGGGTCATGCTACGCCCCCGATTCTTGCATCGACACACGGCTTCAGAGGCAGCAGGGAATTCCCGCGTACTCTGTCGATATTCTCGATTTCCTCCTCGCGAGGAGTGTCTTCTTCGTCGTGGGGTTCAGTGGAGGTGATCTGAACGACAACACAGACTACCTTCGCATGATCCACAACAAGCGCCAGGCGAAGCTTGTCTGGTTGCAATACAGAGGGGATTCGATCGAGCCTGGTGTGAAGAAATTGCTCGACGCCATGAAAGACGACACGAGTGTCGGCCAAGGCGCCAGTCGAGCAATCCTGCGTCGCGTGCATGGATCCATCACTGGCCAACGAGTGCGCTGGAATGAGGAGCCTTCCGAGTTCAAACAGCACGTCGTCGAGTGGTGTCGCGGCCTTGGGATTTCGTGGTGCAAGCTCGTTGTGCTTGATTTGCTGGAGCTTTGTGGTCAGAGAGAGGCACAGCGGGAGAAACTCCGGAGGCTGGGATTCGTCAAAAGCCATCGTCAAGATTGGAATGACATTGTTGAGTTGGTGAAGAAGTCGCCGGTTGAAGTTCAGCAGGTGAGTTGGAGAAGACCTGAAATCTTGAAAATGAAGTCTAAGCCGTGCTAATTACCACTAGCTTGCGAAAGCGACGGCATGCATGATGACAACTCGTCTGCTTCGTGGCTTCTTGGAAACACTTCAAAGTAGCGATCGTCCATCTAGCTTGACAACGCTCTTCGAAACACAGCGACTCGAAATTCGAGAGCAACACTTCGAAGCTGCAAGCAATTCCAACACCGCCCTTACGCATGCGCAGGATTGGGCACTCAGCGCCTTGTACGGCGTGTTGCTGTATTGTGCTGGCCAGGATCAAGCAGCCAAAGAGATCCTCTCGTATGCTCGTAATGCCGCTTACTTGGTGGGAGATCTACAATCGCATCAAATGGTAAGCGAACTGATCTCGGGTCTGCCTTTCGCCGCAAGACATTCGCCGGCCTCCTCTCCGACAAAGGCGCAGTATAAGCCGGACTCATCCATACTCGCCTTCTTGCCATCACTGGACAATGTCAGCGCTAAAGCCAACCAATACGGTATCCCTCCAGGACTGTTCGCCCGAGCCATGTTGCACAGGGCGATGCTTTTCGCTGATCGCATTGCGGTGAGTTCGAATGTGCTCACCAATTCGGCTGTGTTCGTGAACGAAATCCTTTTCGGCGGCCGCGAAGAGCTTAGTAGTTTCTACCTCGAATTCCTTCAGCCAGTCATCGTCTCAGATAATCCGAATGAAGCGCAGCCAATTCGGGCAATGCACCGCGCATCAAATTCCAGACTGGATTACATGTCCGAGAAAATGGCAGCGAGCCACATGGCCCAGATGGACAACTTTTACCTCGCCACCAGAGCGGACAACCGCTTTCTGTTCAATAAGATGTCTGATTTGGAGAGCAACTATCGCCGCTGGATGCGGCGAGCTGCAACAACCGAGCGCGTTGAGACTCGGGATCATCTCTTAACCCAGTGGAGGAGCCGTGACATTCATTACGGCAGTGCTTCTGTTGTCATCGAGGCTGATGATGCGCTTGCAGCTGGCATGGTTGACACCATCTTAGAAGTTGTCGATCTCTTCACGAAGAACTTGAAAGGTCCGCTCACGCGATCGAAACTATACAGTGTGGCAGGGCTCTTCGTAAAAGTCGCAGACGACGAAGAAGCCATTCGCAAGAAACTGAGGGATGACATCGACCAGGCGTCTCTCGACACGCTCATTTCCGGTCGCCAGAAAATTCTCGAGCGACCATGGCTGTCTGGACCGATCTGTCATGAACTCTTCGATGTGCCCTATCGATACAATCCGATGTTTCAGCAACTGATCAGTGGAGAATCATCGACGAGCATCGTGTTTCTCGAGCCTCACGAGGTGCCTTCCATGCAGTTCATGGCTAAGCTCGCGCGCCAGGATGTAGAACTGAACATGTATGACGGCGCCGTCACCGCGGGTGTGAGTGGGCAGGCATCGGCGATCCTTCTTGCGCAGGCATCAGAGGAGGACATCACGATATGCCGCAAGGGCCTTGTTCCCTTACGTCAGAGAATTTTGGAGCATACCACGCTGGATGCCGAGAGCATGGAGATTCTGGTTGAACAATTGGGAGCGTTCAAGCGGGAGGCAGCTGATGCAGAAGACACAGCAATCACCATGCTTGCTGCGTTTGACGAGGATGCCAGGCGTATTTTGCTTGGATTCTTAGAGCATTGCACGTTCATCCTTCGCAAGGGAGAGCCGTTGGACCGGATGTACGAACAGCCAGAGCTCACGTTGCCGGGCGTGCTGAAGCTGGTGCGCGTGCACTGAAATTTGTTTGTGTCAGGTTGTGCTCTATCTGTTGAACAAGAATGAAGGATGACTAGTTTCACGATTACTCAATATATCGATACATATATTTAGGGCAGCACTGAGATGATGTCGCAGGAGGCTGATGAGAGTGAAGTCGAAGTCGAAGTCGCCGCGGGAGTGCCGTGCCCTTTCCGGCTTGTGGAGCAACTCCAATTTTGAGCGCCTCTCGCGTTGCTGCTCACTTCATCTCTCCTTGCTCCATTACACTTCTTCCATCCCAACCTTTTCCTTTCCTTGTTGTCATCACATTCATAATGCCTCCCCGCATACAGCCTACAAGGCTGTCGCTGCCTTCATCATGTCAATGCATTCGCACCCAATCCTCAATCCTCACCGAAGCATACCTCTATTCACGCTCTTTCCACGCTTCTCCTCCCTCGCTTGAGGGCAACCTTGATGAGAAGAAGACCAGCGACAAGCGCCGGTCGACGAAGTTACGTCGCGACATGAAGGAATGGTTGGCGGGCCCTGGCTTCAAGTTTCGCAGACCGCGTCCTGACGGCACGAATTATCTCTCTGCTTATGACAGGACCGGCCAGCTCAAGCGTGCAGGCAGGGCCCGAGTCAACGCAGAGCTACCCACGCCCGCCGAGGTGGCGGCCACTGAAGAAAAGGTGCAGAGACAGGAAGTGGCGGAAGGCATTGATGAGGCAGAGCGGACTGAGAGGGCAGAAGCACGTGCCGCCGAACGTGCGAGGCAGGCCGCCAACGCCAGACGAACGCCCAAGGAAACGGCAGCAGATCTGCGCCCATTTCCCTTGAACCACAATTTTAGGAGTCAGCCGGTCCTCTCGGAAGAGCTCAGAGACGAGCTCTACGGACAGGTAGTCGTCAGAGGCATGGACCTGCAGAGCGTGAGTGCAGCATACAGCGTGGATATGCGCCGAGTCGCTGCTGTCGTGCGGCTCAAGACCATCGAGAAGGAGTGGATTGAAAGTGTAAGTTTGACCAACACCACCCTCTCCCAACCACCCCACGTGCTGCCATTGTGATGATTTAAAATAAAAATCGATTAGTCTTTAAGACAAACACATGGTTACAAAATTTTGCATGCGAGCCTCTCTGATCCTGCAGCACAATAAACACGCTATTATTCGGTCACACACATGGAGATCAATGACTGACATTCTTGCAGGGTAAAAAGTTGGCCAAGCCTTATAACGACGCCGTTCTGGCCATGCTTCCACAGACAAACATGCCTGGGCCCAACCAGCCGGTAAACCGTCACGAAGGTATCAACGACGTCTCTGTCCACCCAGCTACACGCAAACAAATTTTTCACCCCACTTCGGAGTCCCGGGTATTCACACGCGAGGATGCTGCCAAAGTCTTCTCTCCCACTCTTCTTCCCGTCGACCAGCGCATCCCTCATCCCGAGCTCGTACAGTTGGAACGCTGGAACCTCGAAGGTCTTTCGCGTGAGAAGCGCAACGAGAAATTTGTGCAGATGGACGATGAAATGCGTGCTACCGCGGAAGAGAAGGAGAAGAGACGGAAGGAGTGGGAGGAGCGTACACAGAGAACCGTACCGGGCCGCCGCTGGGACTTCAAGTTCCAGGACATCTCTGTCGAGGATGTCGGCAAGGACGGTAGGAGCAGCAAGGGCGTCGGCCTCCGCTACGGCATGCCGCACACAGACCGGAAGAGAGGCGAATATAAGATACCCGCCAGTGTTTCGTGAAGAACACGAAACTGCTGTTATACAATACTTTATGAGGCGCGGATGTGATTGCGGCGTTCGAGCTGCGAAAGATACCATTGTTACAATGTATGATTAGAATTACTGTACTGTATCTGTACGTGGACCGTACATTATCATGTCAAGATATCTATACCTATTTCATGATCCTGTTGATTAATCAACACAATCGCCGTCCTAAATTTACCCACCTCATGCAAGCCCATGCAGATTTGCAGAGGGCGAGGACTTTGGCTTTCTGCAGCACTACCCCACCAGAGCTTATTATTGTATGCGATTGAGGGCCAGCGCCAACCCGCACATGACATCCTGACTTTCTTGTGAGTACAACCTGTCCGGTCACTCACAAGGCCAAATTCGCCCTGGGAGCCGTGATTTGTTCTTCATATCACTTTCTTTCGAAAAGTCTGACCGTCGTCGTCTCCATCAGTCATCTCACAGACCTGCTATGCCCGGTTTCGCTCACTGAACTGTCCCCAACAACCGATTATGGCATTCACCACCGTCCTCGCATGGGTCTTTGGAAGTCCCATTGCAGTCTTCTTCACCACGCAAATCCTCTACGTCGTCGCCCAAGTCACCAAGAGCCAGCAGATCGACTACTACGCCCGCTGCGTCGCTTCCTTCACCGCCCTCCTCATCTGCGCAACCTACGGCACCATCGCCTCGGCATGCTTGAACGTTGTTGGCTACGGTGGCTTGGGACAATGGACAACCGCGCGCAGCTTCAAGTGGACCATGCTGCTCTTCACGGGCGTTTGGTTTGAGATTGAAGACCCGGACGGCCTGCTGCACGGCGAGACTTGGGACAAGTTGAGGCCTGCTGTCTTGCTCGGCAACCACCAGACGGAGCTCGATGTCTTGTTCCTGGGACACTTATTCCCCAAGTACACCAGTGTGACGGCCAAGAAGAGTTTGATGTACACGCCCTTCCTGGGGTGGTTCAGTGGGTTGACCCAGCGATCTCCATTCCGAGCGGTAACAAATCCTAACATTTTCTTCCCCCACAGTGGCCCTCAGCAAAACCGTCTTCATCGAACGCAAATCCCGCTCCCAAGCCGTCGCGGCCTTTGACCAAGCCGCCGAGAAAATGCACCGCAACCGGCAATCCGTCTACATCTTCCCCGAAGGCACGCGCAGCTACTACGACCACCCGGACCTGCTACCCTTCAAGAAGGGCGCTTTCCACCTCGCCGTGCAAGCCCAGGTGCCCATCGTGCCCATCGTGGTCGCGAACTACAGCAACGTCCTGGACGTCAAGAGAAAGCTGTTCCGCCCCGGCACCATTCCTGTGAAAGTCGTGGCGCCGATTTCGACAAAGGGCAAGACGAAGGATGATGTCGATGCGCTGGTTGAGCAGACGAGGAATGTTATGCTGAAGGAGCTTAAGGCTATCACTGGCAAGGCGAGGGAGCAGGGTGTTGCGTTGAAGGAGGGCGAGAAGGTCAATGGTACGGCGAAGAGTTCGGGTGTTGATCTTGATATTGCGGGTGGTAAGGAGCTTTGAGAGCATTGTTGCTTTTGGATCGTTAGATCGCGCGGTGTGAAACATGCTTAGATGTGTATATGTGTTATTGTTCACGAGGATGATAGATTGATAGCTAGATACCCAGAAATTAGAGCGTCTGCGTATATTTGATCGTTCTTAATGAGTATTGAGATTGAGATTTCTACATTTTGTGCAAATAGTGGTGGGTTTTGGTGATGAACGACGAAAAAAATTCATGGCTGCCAGGAAATCGCCTGAATCGTTTCCTCTTCCGAACCACATGTAGTGTGTTATATTCATGGCTGGGTAAAACAGCACGGTTGTGAGACCCAGAATTCTATTGCTGGAAACGCTGCCAAACCGCAGCTTTCTCATTGTGCGAACGAAGGCATCAGCAACGCTCGTATTTCCTGCCCGGTAATTTACGTTAGACTCGAATGATGTTCTTCAGACCACTTAGACATTATCGTTTACTGTTTCTCATGTTCAACACAGTCATGGCTCATCTCGAGTGCAGGTTACCTAGAAATCCCAACCCTAACCCTAAACCACTGGACCCTGACCACATCAGATGGCTATAGAAGATTTCCAACCGAGCACTTGGGCGCATTCACATCACGACAAGAACACTGTACGTCATGGCCAAATCAAAGAACAAGAGAAAGCAGCCCGATGCTTTGACCGCAGTCGCGCCCAAACGCCAAAAGGCCGGTCAGGAACCGATCACGCCTCCCCCGGACACCCAGGCGAAGACCATAGCCAGCATTGGCCTTTGCGACGAAGACATCGAACTCGCAGTCGACACCCTCACAACCCTCGCCGCAAACCCAGCCGTGATCAAGACGAAGGCTTGCAAAGATCTGCGCACCACCGTGTATGAATTCAGCAAGGCATGCACGACCGGCCTCAATGCGACGTCGGAAGACACCAATCTCACAGCGAAGATCAGTGGAGCTCTGGCCGATGGAAAGTATACAGAAGCGAGGATTCTGTTGGCGGAGATGGGAATCCGACGGCAGAAGCCTAAGTTGGGTGCGTTGTGCCGCTGGGTCAGGGACTTGGACGTTGTGAGTGGATTGGCGGAGCAGTTAGATGAAGATGGAAAGGCGAGGACTACCAGGGAAGAGGATGCTTTGCTGGTGCTGGACGCCGTACTGCGACTCACAGGACCTACGGATCATGCGGTCGTGGAAATGGAGAAGTCGGCATCGATGTCACATTCGCTTCCGATCATTCCAAGGGAGACATGGAATCTCAGAGACGAGGCCCCTCGGAGGAAGGTCTACGACAGCGTTCTGGATCGCACAATCCTCTCCTCGACTCCCGCCAATCTGAATAACACCCTCAGCGTTCTTGAGACAACACCAGGACCTCAGCGCAAGCCACCAAACCTCCACGCCGCCATCTTATACACATCACAAGATGACGCCATCCCCCTCTCAACAACCCCACCAAACACAACCTTCCACACCCACCCAGTCGTCCCCAACCTCCACCTCATCAAAGACGTCCTCTCCCCCGCCGAATGCGAAGCAATCATCGCCGCCGGCGAGACTGTAGGCTTCAAACCTGACGCGCCTATCACGGAAGAAGGCGAAGAATCCAGCATCCTCGCGCACAATTTCTACTGGATCGTCGACCCAGCTTTCAACGCAAAACTCTGGTCCCGCGTCTCACCCTTCGTCCCAAAGAAAGTCGCCGGCAAGAAAGTCCGCGGCCTCAACAGGAGGTTCAGAGTCTACCGCTACGTCCCTGGCGCCGAATACCGCGCACACATCGATGGTGCGTGGCCGCCGTCCGGCATCTCATCTGAGGGCAAGTATGTCTACGACTCTTCGCCTGCGACGGGAAAGCAGTCTTCTCTCTTCACTTTCCTGGTGTACCTGAACGATGAGTTTGAGGCTGGCGAGACGAGTTTCTTCCTCCCCAGCTCAAGAGAGGGGAGTATGAACGCGTACTCTGTTAAACCCGTGCAAGGCAGCGTTGCTATGTTCCCTCATGGTGAAACGGAGGGTAGTTTGCTTCACGAAGGAACTGGTGTGAAAAAGGAGGGTGTCCCGACTGCCAAGTATGTCATCAGGACGGACGTTCTTTACGATGTCGAGGCTGGGATTGAGGCTTGATGGTCTGCCTTTTTAATGATGTCAATGATCTACAGAATGGTATCTGAATACACACGTGCTTTCTCTGTACAATACATGTTACTCTGATCTACTCATTCCCGCTGGCATTGTGATCTCACCAGCGGTATCATGGATTTATTTGATCGTGAACTCTTTCCAAGAGTCCTTCTCCAATGTTGCCCATTTCCCACTCATGATGCTAGGAACAACAGCCTCACCGACCAGAGTATGACACCCGCTCTGCTCAGGATCTTCCCGCAAGATGAACGGTCGACTAGCACTCAAAGGCACAACAATCTTGTCGCCCACTTCCAGACAAGCAGGACCCAAGCCCAAAAACCCAGCTTTCGTCTTGAAGAAGTCCCTCTCCCTCGTCTTGGCATTGTACTCGTGGATCTCAATATCTATCTCGCCCGCCTCGAATTGTGACCTGAGCTTCTTGACCTCGGCAATACTGGAGCAGCCCAGCACGTCTTTCCGCATCGGAGCGTCGAAGTTGGTCTTGTTGAGATAGAAGCGATCGCGAGTGCCACGAGCGTACACGAACAGATTGCCGAGGTCGCGAGCGACTTCGAAGTCTTCCTCGATCGACTTGTTGTGGCTTCTGAGCGCTGCTTTCAGCCGCTCGGGTATGAAGCGCTCTTTGGCGGCTTCGCGCGAGATTTTCAGATCCCAGCGTTCTTGGACGTACGTGATTTCAGGGTCGGGCTCAGCGATGGAGAGGTTCTTCTCTTCGCGCACGTAGTTGAGGTCTTCTTTCAGCTGGTGCTCGTAGGATTTGACGACGTTCTTTTCTGCTGGTCTGATTCTTGCTTTTAGCTCTTCGACGTGGCTGCGTCGACCTTCGAGAAGATAGTCGAGAAGCAAGAGCCCGATCCGTGGGTTTGGGTCAAGGTCATGCTTGCTGCGTTTCTTGTTCTTATACAGCGCGTCGAAATCGTACTCCAGACTGTCGAGAATCCAGGCGATGATTTTACCTCTGATCTGCCGACTGTTGTAGATCAAGTAGCCGTTGGGAGATTTTTCGCATACTGGTAGATTGGCGCTTGTGGTGCGCTTTTCGATAACGTCGAAGTACCATGCGCAGAAGTGCATCGTGCGTGGCATGTCATATTCTTTGTGGTCATCGGTCGACAAGCGCGTTACCGAAGGACCAAGTTTGACGAAAGGCTTCCTCGCTGATGGACCCTTAGGAAGTCCTGCATTGTATTTGTGAGATTCAAGCAGATTTGACCTATTCCAGTCGAACGTCGAGCCGGTCTTCATGAGACAGGTAAGGTCAGGTATCCAAGTCGGCATGACCCCCACTAAATGATCTCTACCCCAAGCGAGCCTATTATGCCGTTCGTCGAGCAGCACATCGACCGTTGAAGACTCATCGATAAGGTAAAGAACAGCTTCTTCGATGACCCTGATCACACTGTGGTGATAGTTCGGAGGCATCACAGCACCAGCGGCCGAAGCCATGCCTAGCAATGCAAAGACTCGATCTCTAGGATCAGAAGAGTTGAACGCACCCGTCAACGCGAGTATTTCGCCCAGGAACCGGGGAGTTCTGTCCCTCAGTTGCTGGAATGTCTCGAGCGGGTGATTTGCTTCCTCGAAGAGATCATAGAAGTGATCCCATTTCACAGCATGGGGCCCAATATAGACAGAAGGCTTGTTGGCCGAGAAATGGAACTCCTGAATACACCAAAGCCGTCGCCACCAGACGTCAGATCTGCCTCTCGACAAGCTCTGAACTTGAAGCCGTTGTAGATCGGCCCGCAAATCTTCGACAGCGTTTTCATGTTCAGTCTCTGCTAGCCCTGGGCTCACGCAGAGCGTCAAGCCAGTGTCGCCGTCATCTGGGAAGGCACGCTTGCATGATTTCTTGTCTGGATCGAAGTCGCCAATCCAGATGATCGTTCTCAATGCCTTGGCGTAGATGTCGCGCATCAAACCTAGTTGATGATTGCGTTCATCGACGTCCTGCTGGTTGATACATATGGCATCGATCCAGACGAGACGGTCTTCCGACGGCATACGAAGACGCTTGAGAGCACGCCACAAGTGTTCAGATACGAGGCAGCCCTTCATGTTGCCTTCTGGAATTCTGCGGGTAGCTGCTTCGTTGCCCCAACAGTATGACATGGCTTCGTACTTTGGTGGTGTGGCAAGGCGGTGATAGATTAGTGAGCAGCAAAGAGGAGACTTGTGTTTGCCTCCTGATATACGAAGGATGCGAATTTCATCTTGACCGACGGCTAGCTTCCTGTAAAGCTGTACAGGAGAGGCAGAGATTGGACGTGGAGCAGTACTTGGACCGCCTACACGCATGTAATCATCTTTGAGGAGGCTTGGGAGAGGAGGTTGCACATCTAATGGATCCTGGTCAAGTGGTGGTGACTCGATCCCCCGACCGGGAAGAGGGCGTGGCACGTTCAATGGATCCTGGTCAAGGGCCGGTAACTCAATTGGTCGCTTGGGGAGAAGATAGCCCTGTACAGACGAAGCTCGTGTAGGCGGTGTGGTTGTTGCTGTCTGCTGGCTGGGGGTTGCTGACGCTGGAGGGCTTGAAGAGAGCGAGTTGGTGAATATGATATTCGGGGCCAGAAAAGGTGATGTTGCGACAGGTGCTTCTGTCACCACTTGGAGAAAGTTGTCCCGCACTAAGGCAAGTCAGTCAGGCTCAACAATGGAAACGGTAGTCTTACCTGTGCTGTTGCTGAACTCTATCAAGAATTTCGGCCATTCTTGAGCAAAGCTTTGGGGCGCTTGAATCTCCTCTTCCATGCTCGGAGCAGAGGGACTACGCGGTTTGGAACGACTCAAAGCTTGCAACAAGGAAGACCTCCGACGAACGGGTGGTGGCTTTTCGACGACTGGGGCCTCGTTGCGAGACTTCCTGTATTCGGCTTTGACTCCCTTGGTCTTGACTTTTTCCCACCTCATCCAGGAGACCATGACCTCGATGTGCTCGATGCGCCAACGTGCGCCGCCCAAGCCATGAGATAGTCGGCTCACAGGGATTGTCAGAGTGAGCTCTGCATTCAACTCCCATGCTTTAATGCATTGATCCTTCTCCTTGAGAGTATCACGCCGACCACATTCGAGAGATGTTATTTCGTAGTCGTTGATAAAGCGCTTGCCACGGAATATGCTCTGGAAGTACTTGTAGTCGTCGTGTCTCGAGAATATAAACGAGAGCATCGATTTGTGATGTGGTGTCTTGAGGCAATTTTCGGAGCACCAAACATCCGACACCTCGAGTTGTTCGAGGTCAAAATCCACAGTCCACGGCGTTTGCGTTTCGTCATTTTTCCAAAGATGATGATTGTTTAATGGATCTCTGAAATGATGGCGAAGAACGGACTGGCCGTCTTCATAAAGCCATGTATATTCGCATGGCTTTATTTCAAGCATTGGTTGCGAGATGACGACCGGGGCATGCCTCTCTAGAAGGATGGTCACCGAACCCTCCAGGCGAAAGTAGTCGTTTTCATTGATGGCAGTTTCTGCGGACTGATATTCCATCGGCACCGACTCTGGTCTCCCAGCGAGTCATTACTGCCTTGACGTGGCAAATTGAGCGAGGGACACTGACATTCAAGGCTGTTTACTTCGAATCGAGAGAGATGTATCGGTCACACAGGGCAGCGCTTATCTTGGAACGGGGCGGCTGAGAGATGGTGGCTTGATGGTATGGTGTTTTGGTACTGTATTCCGGGGCGTGAAGAAGACGATAAACCCAAATGAAGCAGACGTTGTGGCAGGAAAAGCTTCTCGCATAACGAGGCGGAGCTTCCGGATTTCAAGCCTCATGATCTTGACCATCTTGGAGAGGAGGCGCATTATTGACAAATCTGTCGCGCTGAAGGCAGCGAACTCGATATCGTCCTGCATTATTCTCAGCTGGTGGCGTTCCCCACGTGTTTCACCGGACGCACATGGTTCGTCACGAAATTGCCCGGCACTCCTTCGCCAACACCTCCAAGATACATGTATCCAAAATGGGAATGCCTCATCACAGCCGCAATAATAACCTCAGGCCCAGATATGACTATTCGGGCGGCCTCAATGAGTCGATTGCTGATATGCATAGGCGAGGGCGCAGCCAGCGCTGCGCAAACGTGCAGCATCACCTGATTCATATTGCTGGATGCAAACAACGCGACTATGGAGGCTGAATATCATAAGGACACGCGATCAGGTCCAACTGCTGTCTTGTGAATGATCTCGGATGCTCTACTCTACTAACTACAGGTTCATTCAGTACCACCATGGGCCAAGCTGGAAGCTCCTTCTTTTGGCCAGGTAAGGACCCCGAGGCGCAAGGAGCGGGAAAGGTAGGATTGTCTCCCTTTATTGTACCATTTCAATTGACTGACGTCTCTTCAGACACTAGAAAGAGCGCGCCAGCAGTTCGTTCGGAACGTCGACAAGTCGGGATTCAACTGGCTTGTATTCATAGTCGCCGCCTCTGGTTTTTTCACGGACTCCTATAATCTGTTTGCCTCCAATGTCATCTTACCAGCTTTGGATCACGTGTATTGGGTCGACGAAGAGCACGATGCAGCCTTACACTTCAATCTTGCGACTCTAGTGGCGTTGGCTTTTGGGCAACTTGTCTTTGGATATTTTGCGGACCGATACGGAAGGAAGTCGCTATATGGAATCGAGCTCATCATCGTCATCACCAGTACGATTGGACTCCTTCAATGCTCAAATGGCATATCTGCGACGGAAGATGGCAGGACGGACCATACCTGGGACATCAACGGCTGGATCTTCTTTTGGCGCATCATCATGGGCATCGGAATTGGAGCAGGTGAGTCCAAAAAGGCACCATTCGTTTCCCAACACTTACAGAAGTTCCAGAATATCCTCTCAGTGCTTGCATCGCAGCAGAATGGTCATCTACAGAGGCAAGAGGCCGAATGCTCGCGGCAGTCTTCTTCATGCAGCCTCTGGGTCAATTATGCGCATACGGAGCAGGCCTTACAACACTTCAAATCTTCGGTGACACGCAAGTGGACATTGATAGACAGTGGAGATATGTTGTTGGTATAGGGACCCTTCCAACACTTCTAGCACTCGGATTTCGCATATTCATGCCCGAGAGCGGCAGATACACCTACGATGTGCTGCGGACTATACCCCAGCATCCAACTGAAACAAACGGCACTCCAATGGGGAACATGACTTCTTCAAGCCGTATGCACAATCTGGATGACGAAGTCGAAGTTGCCGATCAGATCACTTTTACCAAGATCTGGCATTTCTTGTTCCACGAGGGTTACTGGACCGATTTGTTTGGAACCTCCATGTGCTGGGCGCTCTTGGATTTCGCATTTTGTAAGTCTGCCCCCACCTCCAAAAGCCCTCAAAATCGTCTCTAAAGACTGGGTGACGTTTGAAACAAAATCTCACAACGTACAGACGGTCTTGGTTTCAGCGCCCCTTCAACGCTTCAAAAACTTTGGCCCGACGGCCCTACTGAAATCACCATCTCAGGACGATCTATCAAAGACGATCTGAGCGAGAACATGACCCGCGGCCTCTATACCTTCTCACTCGCCGCCATCGTAGGGTCAATCGCAATCATTTTGGCGATCGACTGGGTGAACCGCAAGAAGATGCTCACGTTCACATTTTGCGTGCTTGCTGCTGTGTTGGGCGCGGCTGCCGGCAGTTTCAAAGCACTTTTCCACAAGGAAGGCCTGCACATCATACTCATCATGTTCTGGAACTTGATCTCGTTCTTGTTCAGCTTTGGCCCGAATACTCTAACGTTTATTGTAAGTCTTTCGCTTCCTCATGATGACACCGAGAAATCATGCAGCGTCGAGAAGGGACACTAACATGTTCAAGATCCCGGCCGAAGTCTTCCCTACCAAATTTCGTTGCACACTCTACGGCATCGCAGCTGCTTTCGGCAAGCTCGGTGCTGTACTAGTGCAGATTGTCATCCTCAAGACAGCCTCCTTCCGGGATCCCAACTCGCCTGCGATCCGATGGCTGCTGCTCTCCTTCGCTGTGTGCATGATTCTGGGAGCGTTGTGTTCTCACTTCTTCGTCCCTGAAGTCCAACGACGATCTATGACAGAAGATACAAGGGCAGGGTGTCTATGTGGAGTACGCAAGGTGCCGCTTTACGCCAATATACCTTTGCAGGACTTGCCCAGACCGAAGCCACCAAAAAAGGAGCGGAAAAGGACGGCGGCTACTGGCGAAAGCGCGCTTAATGGTATGTTTGTATAATTTTCGGGGAGCTTCAGACCCAGGGGGCAGTATGAATTCTCTTTTGGCTCGGCTCATCACTATGTAAGGGATTGGAGCAGCCTCGATCTTCCTCAGTCTTAGCATCTGGTATTATTAGGCACACCATCTCCAGGTCTTCGAGTCTGGTCGAACTTTGTCTTGTTTCTTCACAAATGATTTGTGGATCAATCACGTTCACCCGTTCGTCAGTGAAAGCTGGCCATCTCGTTCGATCTGAGATGAATGGGAGACCACTAAGTGTGGTTGCTAGCCTGATACACACTGCAATTCGAAGTTGCACAAAGAGTGTTATTTCCAAGAGATCGATGCCTAGCTAATCCTGAATCCTTCGCCTCTGCAAACGGTCTAGCCCCGGCAGGGCCATGCATCTTTGCGTCCTAGCAGCTCGGTGTCTCAACGCAGACCTGCCGAATTTAGGCAGACATGTTCACCGCAAGGGGTGGCGTGAAAGCCTTGGAAGTGTTCGGATGATCTACTTATATGTTCACCTAGACCACTAATTGCTCTTATTTGCGTCGGACGGTACACAGTCTCAGAATCTCAAACCCCAAAGCGCATAACACTATCGATCATCTACACAGCCCCTGAGTCTGCGAAAGGTGGAAGCACGATGTCTACGACCCGAGAAGAGCTTCGCAATCTTGTGTACGAGCTATGTGAGCCACGCAAAGTACCCTTACTGGTCACGGACATGATAGCTGACTACTTGGACCATCGGGATCTTTTCAACATCAACACTCTTTCGCGAAGCCTGAACGCACATGCAAATGCTTACATATATCGAGATGTTGTCTTCAATCTTGATGGCAGCAAGCAGTCCGTCAAAAAGGCCTCTTTGCTATTGCGCACACTTCTCACAAGCAATACGGCCGCCCGGGCCGTCCGAACATTCTCCCTGGCTGGCGCACCTCTGGAGTCTTGGAGAATCGAGAATGCGCCGTTGAGCGATAATGAAAGCATTGAGAATCCGCTTCGTGATAAAACACCATCGAGCATATATGCGGAACTCACCGAATTCACTCAAGGAGAAGTCGAGCTCTACGACAGAATCGCGGCTTTTTTTTCGGCGAGCATACGCTCTCCCACCAGCGAGATGTCTATGCCGGCACTCTTGTTGCATGTCATCCGTTTCATGCCGAGTCTCCAGGATCTCAGCATCAGCGCCGACTACTTCCGTTTCCCTGACTTTCGCAATACTCTGCAGGATATGGCTCGAGATACGACGATGAAACTGCGGTCTTGTAGTATGTGCTTGGATTTGCTACTCAAAGGACGAGACAGAGGACATTGGCATCCCGTTGTTGTACGCGATTGGGACAGCGCTTTGCTCAGTTTACTTGACATTCCATGAATCCAGAGCATTGCCGCAGTCGCAGGTTTGAAGTCTGAGGTCGTCCGTCAGCTACGCCCTGGTGGGTCCTCGATCACACGCCTCGATCTGTACACCTATCAGAAGCAAGAACTCGACGTGAGCGCTTTATTGGCCGCCACGCCAAACCTCAGATACTTGAAGTATCATGCCTACCTCGATCACTCATGGTACAATTCGGGATCTTACTGGCGTGAACTGCAAAGACAACAAGACGAAGCGTGGGTAAGCAGCTACAACCCTTCATGTCAGCCCAACGTAGGTCTCGAGCCTCTCTACGATGCACTGCATCACGTTGGTGATAGTCTACAAGAGCTCCACATGTCTCAAGACTTTGGCGAGGACAGCATTCATTTCGGTGTGTTCAACTCGGCGGATTACGCGCCTCTGTTCCGTCGCAGAGGAAAGCTTCTGAGTCTGAAGCACCTGCGCTCACTGACAATACCCTATGCAACAATTCTCGATTGGACACGCAGGGATCATGTCCGGGAGTGGGAAGAGATCCTGCCACCTTCACTTCGCCATATCGTCTTGACCGACGGCCTTCAAAACGACGTTGAGGAGAACGGCTGGACGGATGAGGACTTGTTGCCGATATTCTCGAGACTGGCAGAGTGGCTGTCAGCTAAGCAGAGTGGCTGTCAGCTAAGCAGAGTGGCTGTCAGCTAAGCAGAGCGGCAACGAAGACACATCGTTCGAACTGCATGTAGATGACCTCCTTTACGAGTTCAATGAGCCAGTGCGGCAGAAACTGACCCGGATTTGTGAAGAGCGTGGCGTGCAAAGCTTGATTGTGAAAAAGAATCGGGACCACCAGAAATCACCACCTGGTTCTCTGGTGAGGACACGCGGACGACGTTGGGTCCGCCGAAGCGGTCGAGGTCGTGGTATGTAGTCTCGACTGTTCGAGGTTGTTGAGAGGCGCCGAAAGCCTTCTCCTAATGACTATGTATACAAATAACAAAACGGCCCTGACAGTGTACTCATCACTTCCCTAATGGTGGTCGACTCCGCAGCGTATCCCATATCGATCACGTCGTCGAATCTGGATTTCCTAGAAGCCGGCTCGTTTGCCCATGTGATATGCCCATAGTCCCCTCCGTTCATCTGGTCTTCCGTGAAACGTTCACCACTGGGATCCAGAAGTTGCCTGTACACGATCAATATAACTTCTCGTGGTGTTTGAGCGTCTGACTTACCAAAAGGTCCACATTCGATCCATTATGCTGTGGTGAGCCCAAAATGCAGGATCACCAGGAGAAGTGTAGAGATCTCCACCTGGATCGCCTCCAATGACATAGTGAATGCCACCATGAGGGCCGATTTCGATCGTGTATGGGACACCCTCAGAGAGCAACCGGTACTCGGAGATGTTCGGCTTCGAGAGTAGATCTGCGCTTGTTAGTCTCGAGCGCTTCTCTAGGGGTTTTGTTACCTACTCAAGACTGTAGTGTAATTTGCATATCTCTCATTAAGAGCCGGTCCAACGTCCCTTTTCAGAGGGCGTGGGTTAAAACCCAAACCGCCGTCAGGCCCGGGAGCCGTATTGTTCAACCCGCCGACTGGGCCCAGCGTAACAGTCATGTTGCCAAAAGGCCCCGTAGTAACGTTGCCGCTACCGAGACCAGGCTCTAGCTGTAGTGAGGTCTGGCCATCCGGAGACTGAATGACCGGCCCATCGTGGGGAATGAACTCCCCGTTACCACCTAGACTAGTATCGCTACCGTCGAAGAGAGGAGACTCCTCAGGCGCACTTGCATACTTCGGCCAGTCCCAGTACGGCAGATACCCATCGAATCCACATTCCTCCCGAAGAGCTTTCTCATAGGAATAGATGAACCATCGGTGCCATGGAGGGAAGATGCCAGAAAAGTGGATTTCAAGCGTCTGTTGGATATGGACAACAGTGAAGTCGTCGAAGTGTGACCTCGCGCCAGAAGAGATGTTCGCAGGAGTCCGAGGTGGCAGAGATTGAAGGCATTGAATGGCTTCGATGTAGTTCAATTTCTCAGTCCGCGATAAAGAGCCGTATTCTCTCCGAATCGCCAGGTTGTCCGTGGTGCAAGTCGTCTTGTTCTGTCGAGCATGTAGATGCGTTTCCTGCTCGCTCAACTTGTTGAGACCATGCGAGATTGCTGATTCTGTGAGTTGGGTGACACGCTCCACTGGGTCAAATGGCTTGGAACAAAGGCCGCCACTGACCCATGATAGAAGTGCAAAAGAACATATCGTCGGGGATGCTCGCATATTGGATGAACGGTGTAGGCAAACCGAGGTGTTTCTGCACAGACAAGAAATTCATCGTGGGCCACAACATTTATATCTATATGAGCATCAGGCTCGGTTAGATACAGTCCCGGGCTAGGGTGCCTCTTGCATATCGGTAGTTGAGTAACATGTTTTTCCGTATACCCTAGGGCGGGAGGTTATTGTAATATTGGCCCCCAGAATCCTTCTCAATTCGCGATCGTTTCCTACTGTATTGGCTCGCTTGTATGACCATATCTGTTGCAAGGACATACGCGTCTTGGTTGTATGTTACCATTGATATAGCGCTGTATCTAGAGCGAACTACTTTCTTTAACTTTCGATAATCTCGTCAAACATCCTTTTATGCGAGCCGTCGAAGGGTCATTCGGAAGACTCGGGGGAATGCCTAGAGTGAAGCGATAGTTATTGCAATATTAGGAGCCCTTGGATGGGGAACGAAGCATTCACTCTTTCTTATCCTGTCTGGCTCTACTTAATGTAGGTTGTGATCAACGAGTCGAGCAATCTGGTCTGTATCGACAATGTAGCTTTGATCGTTGCAGAATGGATCCACACAGTTCATCAGATACCAACAGAGGCCCCCAGATTCTTGCAGTATGCATTACATTCATATCACTCGCTCTAATCTTCACAGGCCTTCGGATGTGGGCGAGAGTTGCTATCCTCAAGCAATTTTGGATCGATGATTTGCTCATACTTCTGGCTTCGGTGAGAGTCCTCCTCAACATGCAGAGACGAAGTCTGACACAAGTAGGCGGTAATGCTAGCACAGATGGTCTTGATCATTTTACAAGTCCAGTACGGCGCCGGCCGACATGTTGACACTATCGAGCATGATGATAATATCACCGGACTTCGACTCAACTTCGTCACACAGCCGTTGTGTCTCATCGCCCTGGTTGTCGTCAAAGTAAGCATCGGGATTCTGCTCACACGCTTGACGACGTCCACGAATTTCAAGAGGTTCATATGGGGAACAATCGTATTCACGATTCTTGCATTTGTGGGAAACTTCTGTAGGATCTATCTCAACGATGGTAAACCTCCAATGCTGATCAAGTACAGTGACCGTCGTGCTACAATGTCAGCCCCTGGCGTTGGCTTGGGACACCTCTGTCAAAGGCCAGTGTATGGCTGCGTCCAATTCAAAGTTCGCAGCTTTCTTCAACTCGAGTAAGCCATTATTCGCAACTGAGATATTGTATGCCCTGCTGATCCCATGTAGCTGTGAGCGTATTTACAGACTTGATCTTTGCAATCCTACCTGCAGTTCTGCTGTGGAAAGTCCAGCTCAGCCCAAAAAGAAAGATGGCAATCATCCCTGTGCTATCTCTAGGTTTCTTGTGAGTTCGCCTTGGCCATAGCATCGATCAGACACTGACATAAGGGAGTGCAACCATTGCCGGCGTCATCAAGATGCTCTACCAAGAAAGCTACGGGAAAGCAGGCGATTTCCTTTACGATAGCTCAAACATAACGATCTGGTGAGCTTCTTGTTACGCTTCCTCGTCTTGCAGAGGCATGCTAACTCTTCCCAACGCAGGATAACCGTTGAGATCTGTCTCGCCATAGTCGTAGCTTGCTCTCACGCCCTCAAGACTCTCGTCAAAGCCACCAGTGGCGAGAGGACCCGAACCACCGAACCTGCCTATCAGTACAATGATAGTACAAGCGCCACACGACGGACCGCAAGGAACAACATCGGCCTGGAAATCTACATCAAATCGGCGCAAGAGGGATCCCCCGATGCGGACTCGCAGCAAAATATTCTCATGGCGAAGGAGAGTGCGCAAGACGGTATCAAAAGAACAACGCAGCTGGAGGTGAATGTCTCGGAAGAGCAGTCTATGGAGTCGGCGAGTACGCGGAAGCAGTGGGTTGAGAAGCACTATCACGCATTCTGATCGGAAGAGGTGTGCTTTCATGATCGACTATTCCCGACCAGAATCGAGTCTATCGGATAGAAGAGCACGATCATGCGTTTCTGATCGACGAGAAACGATGATTTCACCGATTATACCGAATCGCTAACGGGAACAATGGAAATCAACAAACGTGCTCGCAGACTCTAGGAATCAAGAACTTACACTTTCAATCAGAGGAAATCGCTTTGAAAACCCACCCGCAAGAAAAGTCCTCTCGAGGCACAGAGTCTTCGCGCAGAAACCGGTCCGGCCCAATTTTGGGATCGTTGAAAGATCAGGTACGCAGGGAGAAAACCAAGGGGAGAAACAAGACGTTCACAGTACTGCATCAGAAGGAATCCGCAGAACGATGGGAAGAACAGGAATGGATCGCGAGACCGCGACACAAATTCTTCGACAGCGGCAAAGTGTTGGGCAGTATTGCCCCATAAGAAGAAAATTGCCAGGACGGATGATCTATCGGAATGATTGAAGAGGACAACTGGTGCGGGTAGGAGGTAATGGGAAAGACAAAATGAAGCTCCTATGGAAAGCTCGATCGTGATGGCAAGATCTTGAGCGAGGGGCGGATGCGTTTACTGGTCACTTAGCCAGGACTTGACGTGCAGGACGAGGCAAAATTGCAGGAGAGCATCATCGAACAAAGAAAGGCATTTTTCTCAAAATATTTTCTCGTATGAGAAGACAAGCTATCTGAAAACACTGGACATATATTCGTGAACCATTATATAGATTATCCAAAACACGTCAATCTCACACTCTAAGCATGAGTCCCAGCGCGAGGAGCGCCATTGTTAGCAGACTCGCCGCTCGCCTCGTTGGGGTTCATGCCGTTGGCGCTCTTGTTGCGACCATCATCCGCCATGCCGTTGTGCGTGCCGTTGAAGCGCAGTCCGGCAATGCCAGGGTAGCCCTTGACGCCGGTGGCCTTCTCGAGGCGCGTGGCGATATCGTCCGAGACCTCGCGGAAGATGGCGATCTGGCGCTTGATGATCTCCTCGCGGGTGCAGTTGCTCATGTGGCCGGAGATGTTGCTGATCATGCGCTCGCGGGCGCCCTCGTCGAAGACGCGCTCCCACAGAGCGCGGGGGGCGTTGAAGTCCTCGGGGCGGATTTCGGACAGGAAGCTGACGGCGTTGCCGACGAAGGAGCCGTGCACCTTGTCGAGGTTGACGCTGCGGTTGCGGAAGCTGATGGGCTCGATGGAGCTGAGGTA